>KK115358.1:441174-466656 GCA_000611955.2 Stegodyphus mimosarum
AACACAATTCCCTTGTGACATGGGGCGTTGTCCTGCAGGAAGATTCCATTTCCAGTTGGGAAGACAGACACCATGTAAGGGTGCAACCGATCCTCAGTTATGTTCAGATAGTTCACAGCTTTCATGGTGTGTTCTACCATAAATAAGGATCCCAGAGCCGCCTATGAGAACATTTCCCAAAGCACAATACCGCTACCACCAGCTTATGAATGACCTGCTGTACAGGAGGAAGCAACTGTTCGCCTGGAAGACGGTGTACCCTGACAAGACCATCGATATGATGAATGACAAGTAGTGAATCATCCGACCAGGCAACCGTCTTCCCCTTATCCACGATCCAATATCAATGTTTCCGGGTCCACTGTAGGCGTTGTTGGCAATGATGCTTAGTCAACAGAGAAACACGAGTGGGATATCTGCTGTGCAGTCCCATGTTCAGCAACTTTCTCTGCACTGTGCGTTCCGAAAGACTTGCACTTTGACTTGCATTGTATTGTGAGCTGAGCAATTGTCTGCAAGCTGAGCCATTGTCTGGCGCCGATTTTGCTTATATCAAGCAGAACAGTCTCCGACGTTCTTTTCTTTGATCACGCGTGGACGTCCAACACCTTGGCGTCTACTGATGGTTTCACCATCATTTATCAACTTTGCATAAATACAAACAACGATCGTAAACAATCTACCAGTCGCGCAGTTTCGGAGAAACTCGTTCCAAGTCTTCGAGTCATTGCAATCTGCCCTCTATCAAATTCGCTTAGATCAGCTTTGCGAGTGATGAGAACCATCACTCGCAAAAGTAAGTGCAACGATGATTCCTTGTCTTCTGCAGCAGCAGCAGTTAATTCCATTCCCATTTAATCACGTACCTCCACGCCATTCAGACGAGTTCATTAAAAAATGAGGGGATGGTTAAAAGGATACCTATATAGAATGCATTTATATAAAACAATGGGAGCTATCATATATATATATGACATCTAACATTGTTTTAAATAAAGACATTACGTATTAAAAAATAATTTTTATGCTTATCACAGTATTCATGGAATTGAAGAATGGATATTTTCTCAGTGGCTAAATTCATATTCTAATTAATACATATTTGACGACGTAGCTTCATATTAAATGTTTCTTATTATATCGTTCTGGTTTGGTTTATTCTGATTACAGCGAAGCATTCGAGGGCTGTCTGCTTAACGGTAAGAATACCCTGGCCTTTCTAAGAGAAACTGTCTTGTATACACATTACACAAGGGAAAAACGATGACAACGCCCATGCAGCCTACCCGTTCACCAGTACTCGAACCTCGAACAAAACTACCAGTGTTCAGTGACTTCAGTCAAACCAGTGGCAGACCGCTCTGCCACTGGTTTGACTCTTATTAGATGATCTTAGATCATTCTAGCTACATAGGATATCTTAGTTTCAAGAGATTGAGAATTTACAAGCGTCAAGATTTAAATGTTTATTGATCCCCCAGCTTTTGATTCAACTTGAAGTAAACATACACTGGTGAGAAATTAAGAGAATTTTCATATTTGATCTAAGATCTCAAGATGTACTGGGCAGATTTTAATAAAATTTGGTGTGAACACAGATTAATATAATACAAACAAAATAAACATTCAACATTTATAATAGACACACGTGTTCTTGTGTAACATTCATGGGATTCTGAAGGTCTGAAACTGCTGTTGCAGAAGACACAAAAAAATGGGTTAATAGGGGGTATGGTTCCCTCTTACAGCCATACAGGCCTCGCGTAATCTCATACTGGAAATAAGGCAGTTTATCAGTACCTGTGGCAACTGGTTCCCCTCATTCAATGCTGTTTTCAGTTCTCGGAGGGGGTTGCGAGTTATAGTTGCCGTCCCCAGAGCGTCCCAAACATGCTCTATAAAGTTGAGGTCTGGAGACCTGGCTGACCAATCCATCCGACGAATATCCTCACTCTCGAGAAATTCGTCTACCAGAAGAGCTTTATGTGGCCTCGCGTTATCGTCCTGTAAGATGATGTCGGGGCCCACTGCACCCCGGAAAAGGCGAACATAAGGCTCGAAGACCTCATCCCTATACCTCACACCAGTCACAGAGCCTCTGTCAAAGACGTGGAGAGATGTGCGGCCATGATGCCTGCCCGGACCATTACACAGTCTCCGCCCTAATTTTTGATTTCGAGGACATTGAATGGTAGGTAGCGGGTCCCTGGCTCTCTCTATATGAAAGCACGGCGAGAATCGGTATTTAGGCTAAAACAAGACTTATAGGGGAAGAGAACGGTCGCCTATTGCTCCATACTCCAATAACTATGCTGCTTGCACCATGCTAATCGGACTCTCCTGCCCGTAGACGTGAGCGGGAACGCAAACAGCCGGTCTTGTGGCAAACATCCTTTTTCATGCAATCTTTTGGAAACAGTCACCTTTGTTACACGGGTTCCTGTAGCTGCACACAGGTCCTGAGAGAACTGAAAAGCTGTAGCCCCTCTGTTACGCCTTACTAAAATGCACAAATAGCGATCTTCTCTGGCCGCCGTGTCTCCTGAACGACCTTGCCCAGGCTTGCTCTCGATGGATCCAGTATCCTGGAACTGTTTCCATATGTTACACAATATGCTGGGTGTTAAATTAAACTCTCTACATATCTAGACTTGCGATTGGCATGCCTCTAGCCTCCCCACAATTCGCCACCTCATTCCATCATCTAAACTTTGGTGGTTACTCATTTTTACTGTTCCTATATGAATTTAAGCGATTGCTGCAAGATAACAACAAGAAATTCGCCGAGGTGTGCTAGCGAATGGAACTCGTCTTACCCTCCACGCTCCTATAAAGCCTATTTTTCTGCTGGCTTCGCCTACACGCACGTGTAGCTTACGTATTATTTGCTGTACTAAATTCGCATTTTTATCTAGAAGCAGTGGTTTTTCTTTCAGTTCAGTTCTTTTCATGCAATTCGATAAAATATGCAAATTCTCTTAATTTATTTCACCAGTGTACAAACTAAAGCTTGAAGTTGTCACTAATTTTCAGTAAAGTACACGTTTAGTCTACATCCCCTAAATAATCCCCTATATTTAACTACTTCCACAGTTAGACATTTGGAAATGTCTTATCAATTAACAGTGGACTACAAATCTGCTACTGAACTATTTTTGCAAAGTATGCTAATATAACGTTACTTCATGCAGTTTGAAAATCTGATAGTAGTTCCTTTCTGACGGTAATTTATGAACATGGTTAATATCAACTTGCACACAAAGGCATTAGTAATTAAATTAAACTGTATTTGTTCCCTCCTTGTGAAATGCAACTAAAGCTAGAATGTACTACTCAAAAACGTTCGTTTCACTTCTTAACAATAATAATTTTAACTAGCTCGATTAGAATCAATATATTATTACAATTTCTAACAACAAGAATTTCACCAACAATATTATTGCGTGCGTATGGATTCGTAATGGGATGAATGTACATAGAACCGATGACAACTTGATGCAATTTATTTTACCAAAAGAACCACAGCACAATTCAGGAAGTTTTCACAAAAAGCTCGTACAATTCTTCACAGTATCAAGAGCAGCACAATCAGTTTTTGAAAATTTCAGATTACTAAGGACGTCAAACACAATGCAATGCAAAATCATTTAAAAAGAGAAGCTAACGCGGAGATAGCTCAATACTCAGAACTCACGCTGAACTAAACGTGAGCTGAGAACAGGGGAGATCGGCGCTCTTTGTAGAGGTCTACGACCTTGCAGCCTTTATTCAGGTAAATCGTTGGGCCTTCGTTAATTGTTGGTAAAAATCGTAATAAAAAGGTAAACCTCCGGTTGCTAAAAGCAGTCTCTGTAAGAGAAGTTGCGGGCTTAGTAGGTATAGTATTTCTATTGTGTTGAAATATAAGTAATGGCCATAAATAATGCCCCATAAGTAATGGCCGTTTATGTTGTGTTTAAAATTGCGCGGTAAAAATAAAATCCATTGGCATAATGTTGTGTGTTATTCGAAAGAGAATGTTTCACTCTACAAGATGACATATTTGTGTTTTTTTGCGAGTTGATTTTTGTTATTTTTCAGATCATTAAAATGGAGTATCGAGTCGACAAAAATAAGTATTTTCGACACCTTCTTCTTTTTGCGTTTAATCGAAGCGCCAGTGCTGCAGAAGCTGCCCTAGAGATTTGTGAAGTGTACGGAGAAGATGCAATGCCTGAATGAACTGCAAGAAATTGGTTTGCCAAATTCAAAAAGAGAAATTTCGGCCTCGAAAACGCTTCTCGTTCCAGACGATCAAATAAATTGGATTAAAAGCGTTTGAATCAACTTCTGCACGAAGACGCAAATCAAACCACTCGAGAATTAGCCGAATGAATGGGTAGTAGCCAAATGACTATAGTTCGATATCTTGGGTCTATAGGGAAAGTCCAAAAACTCGGATATTATGGACTAATTTATTGTTTTGTTAAAATAAAAATCTTTAATTAAAAAAACGGGCATTACTTATATTTCAACCCAATACATGGATAAGCAATTCACATTTCTTAGCATTTCCTGTTGCAGATGAAAGCAAAAAGTAGGGACGTGATTCTTGTAAAATGTAGGAAAGAACGAAATAAATAAAACAATAAAAACATGAAAATATTTACAACTCTTATACCTTGAGTTACGCTCTAGGAGTGATAACATAAAGTTGTAAATTACGTGTATTAAAGTAAAATAAATGCATAAAAGGTGCAAAAATCCCTAAACACCCTGATACAATACAGCAAAAAGAGCTGAGATAAAAACTATATACAAGTCCCAGACAATTTTATGTCTGTGTTTGACCGCTATCACGTAAACGGTAGCATTCGTCTCTGACTAAGTCCTCTCGGCTATCGAGCGCTGTGAAGAAGTTAAGAAACAAGCTGAGAAATGAAAAGCTCCACTGCCGTTAGGGTGAATTCAATTTTGTCATTCTGTTTTTTGGATATTTTTACTTCCTTGTACGAAGTGAAGGAAGTATTGTAATCACGAAAAATTCCGGGTACCATACTTCAACGAAAATATTCATTTTGACCGCTATCGAATGCAATTTAACGATGTTTTTGCTTTACATCTGTACGTAAGGACAGAATAAAAGGACTCTATTCCCCCCAAATGAATTATAAAACTGATTTAAATGGATTCAGAAGAGATTTTTTTCATGCTGCCTGTACGTACTACATACTCATGTATCTCACATAACTCAAAAACGAGTAGCCTAAGAAAGTTGAAATTTTGTATATAGGACTGCTATAACATGTAGACATAACCTCATTTTGGTTGCAATCGATATGCCCCTGATATACGATTTTATATTGTATATCTTTAAACTTTGTACGACTAATTCTTAAACTTTAGGTTTGCACTTTGGCAGCTGAGGATGACGATTCGGTAAAACTATCAAACCTAGTCCTGTGAAAATTTGCAAATATAACGCTGAATTTTGTTATTTGACTTCAAAGTTAATTCTTAAACTAATAGACATCTTGTGACTATTCAACTGAAATTGTTTCAGGTGTTAACTTGAAACTGCATACCAAGTTCTGAACTCTAAGCTTTTAAATGTTATAATTCTTTACATTTTGAATATTTTTAAACTGTAATGGCAACTTCTTGGAGGTGTTGGAACTGTAATTTGAAGTTTTGCAGATTGCAGTTTCTTTTTTTTCCTGGTTCGAAAAACGTGCTTTAGCTTAAGAGAGTGAAGAAAATTTAATTTTATAAAACTGCAGGAGAAATAAATTAAAGAATCTAAAGCATATGCAAATAAAAACAGCTTTCTTATCAAGTGGATATATTTTTCTTCAGATTATGTATGTATAATCTACATACTACCATCAACGTTGCTGCATAAACATGCGAAGTTTAAAAATAACAAAAGCTGAATTTTCCTTTTTCGTCACATAGTCAACGAAAGCGACGATAAGCTAAAAAGAAATAATGTAACAACGTTATACCGAGTTTACAAATATTTAATAAGAAACATTACGCATTTCCATGCATGCTTCTAAATTTGCATTTGAATCATACAAATTCTTTGAATACAAGTTTGCTTTGAAACAAAATCAATATAAATTGTCTCCTTCACATTCTTTCCATTAACGCTATTTTTTAGTTCCCAGTTAGAGGCAGCTCGAAAGTTGTTGAGTGCACGCCTACATTCATGCGTACCTAGTAAATAAATGAATGAAAATAAAATCTATCTCAACAAATATTTTCGGAGCATAAGTAGTTTTATTCTTTAGCTCAGCAGAACGCGAAAAATAATTAAATAAGTGAATAAAATAAATGTCAAGCATATTTAATACATATTCAGGAGATTAAATTTCTCGTTTTTAATTCCGTTACTATGGGAACGGCTTTTTTTTTCCTCTTTTGCGTACCATACGCTTATTTTTTCGCTATTTCAAGGCGAATAAAATTCCTTTCTTACCTTCCGAAACGATATGCTGTTTTGCTTGCGTAGGAGAAAGCTAACTTATTCTGACGGTATGCATCTTCTTTTACGGAGCTAATGCAATTGCCGTCTGATATTTTAAGCAATTTCCTCCTCTAGAATAATGCATTATAATGCATTATGTATGGTATCATCATCTCCAGGAAGAAAACCCGTATAAAGAACTTACCAGACTAATTTGCACTTATTGACTTGCAAAATCAAAGGCCACTTATTGATCCAATCATTATGTCAAGCAAATGTCATCCAAAAACGTCTGCCAACTTCGGCAGTTCAATGGTGAAACAGTTTATGATCGTAGAAGAAATTCTAGAGTCGTTAAAATCCTTGAGCCTCTGTCGAATCTGATATCTTTGCAATCATAAAGCCCAAACATTCTCTCCTCGTACGTGAGTTAAAATTTCAACAAAGTCGTAATTATTTCTTGCACTTTCGAAGGTACTAAAGAATTTTTAACTTCGATGAGAACTGTGAGAATCCTCTGAGAATTTTTAACTTAGATTTTACTTATATCTGTGTAGCCCCTTAGGTTTCACAGGCTAGCGGATTCGATTTCCAACAGACTTCCTTTAAGATGAATGAAACGCTTCGTTGTTAATTAATTATATATTCCCTTCAAATTGACCTTTCCTTAGGTCTTTGATGCTGCTGATTAGAATCGTATTTGCAGCCAAAATACGTTACGTTGGACGAAAGCTAGTTTTTCATTATTTGTCATGGACAAGTCATCTCCTTATCTCAGACTGAAAGTTGCTTAATTCAATTCGAATTGGAAAATTCAATAATAATCTAACATTTATTTTTTGTTGAAAAGATCGAAATAATTTACTATGAAGAAACGAAAACGCATCACTTTGTTTCGTAAAATTCACTGTTTCTTGAAATTCATAAGCGTTTTCGTGTGAAGAGCTATGTCAAAGAGAGATTTAACTTTGCGAACTTTTATACTTGATTGTTACCTCTGGTGTCCATTACACAAAGGTAAAATTTCAATTTAAATGCCGTATTTCATTAGCACCATTTACTACAAATTTCCTGGGAAATAATTTTTGTTCTTCGATATGTGGAAAGTGTTGTCTGAACTATAAAAATTATTTGAATCGGTTGATAAATTTTAAAATGGAATCATTTTTAGGAAACAAAGAAACTCTAAGACACTATATTTCTTTAATGAAACTAAATAAATTCATGTACAAAACTTTAGGAAGCTTTGACGTATTGTTTATAACAGTATTCACGTGAATACTAGTGTGTATATAAAAAGAAAAATCGCCTTTATCTGTTAATGTTGTGTTTCGTTAATGTGTAGTCGTAGTCGTATATACCACAAATTTACCCAAAAAACAAATTTGCTTACTTCTTAATTTTATTGAATACCGGGTGATCTGAAAGTAATCCAAAAGGTAAAAATTCAGTAATTCGAAAAATGTAGACACTAATACGATACTGTTTTCTTAGAAATGTACAGGTACAGATACGGATAAAGCGGTCGGGGCATAAGAATTTCGCCATAAGTTGTACATGTTTAGTCCTGCCGCACTGGTTTAATTCCGCCCCGAATACTTCGGGAGACAGTTCAGTGGCCTACCACACCTCTTATATATCTTAATTTTCCCGGCAATTTGCGTTGGGAAACCACCGGAGCGCTTACAGCTGTCATTTGAAGACAGAGGCGACCCACTTTGATCATAAGGTCATTGTTGACCAAGAAGATCGGGTTGTCCTCGTATTCAAAACCTCTTCCCCTACCATCAGTCTCTTGAAAGGACTTTCGACTCACCGTGTATTTTGAACGTCCCTCTGTCACAGAAACACTATATTCATGCCTTCTCCGGGAATTCAAACCCGAGCCCATAGATAGAGTAATCAGTATCTCTAATAATTATACAGGCTGGGAGGCTTCAGAATTGCACAAAAAGGTATGCTTTGCTTAGTAAATATTGTAAATGCCAGAATAGTTGCATTTTTCATCAGTGGTCGCGCTGTAGTGTTCCCAAAATACCAGTATTTCGTACGGATCTGTATGACGACCACTCAGTATCTTCCTCAAGACAAATCCTTAGAAATCCAACACTTACAGGACCTGAAGCTAAATTATTTCAAGAGAAGTGATGAATTTGCAAATCGGGCTTATTTACAGATGGAAAGCAATGCTGGCTGGCTACTCTGTGAACTAATAAGGCGAGCGTTTCGCTTCATGGAAGTCAAAATGCACGTATCGACTGCATATAGGTGAGACAGAACCCATAAGCAAGTGTAATAATCCTTTTGGATCAGCCGGAGATACTAGCATACTGCGGGTCACTCCGTTATTCATTACAGGCTCCTTTTTCTTAGGGAAAAGTCACCTCGTTATCTTTCGAATTGTTCCCATGATACTCGAACATTAAGCAGTGTTTTAAAGACACAATACCTTTCTATCATACTCAAACTTTAAGCAATGCTTTCTAGACGCAGTATCTTTCCGCCCTTTGAAGAGATGCCAGTCCTCTGTGTAACGTTCATACAGAATGGAGTGCCTCCTCATACGTTCTTCCCAGCATCTGCTGCGATCGGCATTTGACAATGACCATATACCAGTGGTTCTTTCTCGTACATATTGCCAGAAAAATATGTGGCGCAGAGTGTCCTCCCAGGTCAGACTGGCATTCTCAGGAATGGTGATCTTCACACTAAATATTTGTTACCCTTGCTGTGTTGCAAACTGTGCTGCGTCACTGTACCACTTTCTGCCGCTCAATCGGTACAATAATTAGTGATGCTGACTGTCGTACCGATGAGTCCGGATACGAATTCCGGAGAAAGTAAGAATGCTTGGAAGCGCATAATGCCTGTATGGTAAGAGGGCATTCAAAATGCAAGGCGAGTCAAAAGTCCCCTCGAGCGGTTACTGATTTGGAAAAAGGGGGGGAAACCCTCGGATAGCTTCTCGAGATATTCCGGGCGGAAATACTCAGTTACTGCGGCAGGACTATACCTGTACGACTGGTGAAATTCAGGTATCCCGTCACTCCTATTTGCACCTGTTACGGTGTGATCAATGATTTGTTGTCGATTTAAATTCGTATTAACGTCTTTAGTGTTCAAATGCGTGAAAAAAGCCGTTTTATCTGTACCGATCACGTTAAATGACGGTTATGGTCAAATTGAATTACTGTGACAAATAAGATCATTAACTATGCACACATTACAGTAGTGACGCCAATAACATTAACACAGATCATCAGAACATTAGTAACTAGCCACACGTGACCAGCCTTCGTCTGGCTTTTAAATGTACCGGAAAAATGCCTAAAGAGAACACCAAACATTAAATTTAAAAACTGCACAGAATTTTACTCTACAGAACAAATTTATCAAAAAAAACTGTAGAGACGTTAGATTATTTGGAAGCAAGGAGACATGAAAAAGGAGGAATGCCTTCGCCGGGACTCGAGCCACCGACCTCTCGAATACGCGCCGGGTCTGCTAACCAGTACACCACGAAGGCATGCTAAGAAGGCGGGAGAAATGCGTTATATACTCCCCCTTTTAAATGACGACTGGAGACTGGGGGACCGAATCGCCAAATCTTGGTAGTGGAGAATCATCATCCACCAACTTTTTTAGTTCGGGCCCCACTGTAGAAACATTAGGTTATTTCGAAGCAAAGACACATGAAAAATGAGCAATGCCCTCGCCGGGACTCCAACCAGGGACCTCTCGAATATGCGGCGAGTGTGCTGACCACTACACCACGGAGGCATGCTAAGGAGACAGGAGAAATACCTTATACAACAAAACAAAACACATAATTTCGATAAAAATGTATTACATAGAAAAAACATTTCAATGAAATAAGCAATATCCCTTAATACAAATATTAATTATCCTAATAAATAAATTAACCAACTTTCCGTTTCCTTAAATAAATTAACCAACTTCCCTTGGTCTCTCTGCGGTAAGCGTTCATCTGGCTTTTAAATGTAATGGAAAATAAACGTCGTCTAGACAAACGTCGTATCCAAGTACCTCTCTATAAACTTTCAGTTTCTAAGAGAAACATTAAATTTAAAAACTGCACAGAATTATCGCCCTAATTTTCCTGAGCGGCAACAGTGCTGATATCAGCAACAATGGCAACAGTGGTATATCAGCAACAATGGCAACAGTGGTATATCAGCAACAATGGCAACAGTGGTATAATGCAACAATGGCTGCGTGCCATCGATTTGATGCGATTTCATCCAAAACCATAAAATTAAAGAAAACTCTCATTCGAATTTTGAAAAAATGGCTTCCTGGTACACTGGCTCTTATCTAGAGGCACCTATGTACCAAATTTCGTAGTCCTAGATCTATTAGCTTACGCGCAGCACGAACGAAAGAGACACACAGAGACAGACAGACAGACTTTTATTATATGTAGAGATAACACTGCAATATATTAAGTAACAAAGTAAAACGTTATCAGCATTTTTTCCCTTCATTTTAAGTATATTATATTTTACTTCTTTCTCACAACTGCAAGTTAAACTAATATATATTATTTTTGCAAAGTGTAAATTATCATCTGCTACTTGATAATTTTGTTTTCATGCAAAATGGCGCTTTTAAAGAAGTAGTGGATGGAAGGCAATGTTTGTTCCTTTTCCGAAAACATTTATTCATATCTAATTAATAAAAAACACTGTGAAAGCCATGGATTTTTGATATCCAAAACTACGAGAGATGATATCGTCAACAAGAAAAGAAAAAAAAAGCTTCAAAGTTTGGTTTCAAGTGAAAAATTTGTTCCACATACTTATCCAAGGAGAAAACGGAATTTTTCAAATGTTGTAAAGGTAAGATATTTAAAGTTAAAAGAAAATTCGACAAATGAAAAAATAGTTGCTAAATCATTAAGATGCTTAGAGTTAATGGTAAACAAAGTGATTAATGTTCATTTGAATGTTAAAAAGACGAAAAAACATGATGTGCATCGTCTTTGTCAACGACATATCGCTAAACGCAGAACACGCTGCAGAATTCTGTATGGGGAACATTTACGCGGACAAAAATGGAAAAATGTTGTCATAACAGATGAATACTGGACGTATTTAAATGACTGCAACAAAAATATGATACATTTATTATCAGTAGAATTACATCGAGACAAAGCAAGCAGCCACATGTCAAAATCCACTATTAATTTCCTGGAAAAAGTGGAAAAAGAAACGGGTAACAAGGCCATACCCTTCACTTATATCCGTACTAAATCTCTGGATGTAGCACTCATGAATTGTTTCGCTTTTGGACTTTTAAAAAGCTAATTGTTCAAGAAGAATGGAATAAAATACCTGGTCTTGGAAATTACGGCAACAAAAGATAGTGAGAAATAAGAGTTATTAAACAAAACATTTAAAATACAAAACTTTTAGCTAAAATATTTCTCTAAATACAATGAAAATCGTTTAAAAATGTGCTAACAGCCTCTGTAAAACTAAATAGTTAAAAAGACAGAAAGAGTGAAACATAATAAAACTTTAATTCTAAATCTAAAGAAATACAAAATATAGCTGCATTTGGTATATAATCTCGTAAGCCTCATTCTATTTGCACTGCATTTCAGAGAAAGTAACCTCTGTTTGTTAAAGCGAAGAATGATAAGAGAAATGTCAAAAAGGTTTTACCAAACATCTAAGGAAGGAAAACAAAACTTTGCAAATAAAGCAATACGCTCAATCGCATCTTATACATCCTTTGTTGCAATTGTTTGCTCCTAACATTTGTCAATCATTCCTCTATTCAGGTACTGACACTATCTTCTCCATCTTCTTTCTGCAGACGCAGAAGAGAAAGAAAAACAAAGAAGAAGATGGATTATTACAAAAGTATATTAGTAGAATCCATTAAGTGTCATTCTTTACCAAAGATATATTGTATTTCAGAAAACAGTGAATCGAAATCGTAGGCAGCATAACTCGTCTATAAGAAACATGATATTTGCTAATATTGCACGTGATTTAAGTGTACTATTCCATAGCCAAAATAAGCTGGTCAGTTGCCTTTAATTGTACTAATTAATACTTCAATTGCGCTGGTTACTTTTTTACGGTGGTATTAATTAAGATTATATCTTTTCCCGTGAAAACCACATACGCTCACTCGTTATAAAATAGCACTTCGTCGTTGTGCAAATATAATATTTAATATTACAAAAATAATATTGTTGCGTGCGTAAGGGTTCGTAATGGAGTGAATGCACAAGTCGTTAAAAAGTTAATGAGATTTATTCTTTTCACTATAAATAAAACAAAATGCTGAAATATTGCCTCAGAGATATTCGTACAATATCACAATATTTCAAACGTTAAACAGAAATCAATTCAAAACAGAGAAACTAATTCTATCTCATAGCGAATTCACTACAATCACTAACAGCATTAAGTAAACAAACAGTTCTCTTAAAACAGCAAACAACTGAGCTGAAGTGTTTTAAATCGCCTTTTATAAGCTTTTTATTTATTCACTAGAACATTCTGGTAAAACCTATTTTCTCGATTTTTCTCGATTTTTGTGGATGGCAACAGCAATTACGAGATATTTATTTATTAAATAATAAATGCACGCTCTCTTTCATTTTTACTTTTCCGACGTAGCTATGTTTTAAAAAATCGTCTGCTTTGCAAAGAAAAAATAAAACAATTTTAATTATAATTCTAAAATAAATATGGAATCCGTAACAATATTTAATACTACTTATAGTGTTTTAAATTTGCGTAAATATTTGTGTTTATTGGATCACATTCACGTTTTATATGGTCTTGTAGTATAATGCATTCTTTTCATTATTTATTTATCTTATAACATCTAGTATGCTTTTTTAGCATAAACTAAGGTAAACGTTAGAAGATTATTTAGGAAATTATCCCTATGTCTTAAACTATGACAAAGTCAGGAGAAGTGTTTAAAGAACCCTTTATTACCCGAGATTAAAGTTCACCGAAGGCACTGACTCCTGCTTACGAAAGCCAACACTTTGAGCTTAACTCAAAAAGGTAACGATTAACTTAACATTAATTGAAAGCTAAATTAGCCGAATGGCTTCACAGGTTAATTACCACTCAGGCTGGCTCTGACTCGAAAGTCGGCGTAAGCAAACCTAATGGCAAGAAGCGTTCAACGCCACAGAAATCGAATCGCTATAGAAATTAAAAAAACAACGTGGCCTCAAGACAGGCAGAACACGCTCTGAAATCACCTTTCAAAACCTTCTCTTAGATATTAACTTCCTTCGACCTCATTTGAATACACACTCGCTAGATCATTTACATTGCGGCAAGAAAGTATGAGTTGAAAGCAAGAGCGATAAGGAAGGCTGCTTCAAATTAAAATAACTGTTGAGTAAATTAAATAAATCCCCACAATTTATTCCATTTTATCTAATAATGTTCTTGTGTTTTATTCTTTAGCCGAAAATTTGGCTGCTTTGGAAGTCCTCATGTTTGGAAGTGTTTATTTCGTATACTAAGCCAGAGATCCTTTAATTCTAAATCGATTGATGTTTGAATTGCAAAGATAACTTGATTAGAACTTGACAAACTTTCCTACCGGTCTTGGCTACAACTTTTGCCGCCACATGGTTACTTTTAAATCATTCTTCACCAACTTTGCAGCATTCCTTGAGTTTTCGGAAAACTCATTTTCAAAAATCTAGCAAAGAGTTCTCTCAGACTTTCCAGACATACTTGTACATTCCTTGAATAGCAAGTATGTTGAGCCAAGACAATTGAGAATAATGTAATTGAGCTTTCTCCTGATGATGCTTTAGAATTTGTTCTTTTATGTTATACTGGTGATCAATATTTTTTACATATAAGCAGAATTTGCCTTCTCTATGTTTTCTCCTTGATATATTCGCAATCCACTTACCTTACTGAATAAGCTGTTATTTACTTCTACAAATAACAAAGTTCTTCTTGCTCATATGACGTAATTATTAAAGATATGTCAATGAATCCGTAGAGCTCAGCACTGTAACGTTTTGAATATATTCATGCGCTGACTAATGCTGCTCAGTAACAGATTTTCATGGAATAAAGAACTTTAGTTTTTATATAAACTAAATGTTCAAATAAACCTCTTGAAGATTTTAAGATTCCTAATTTTGAAATATATTTCGATAAATGTTGCCATGTAAACCATATTAAAGTTTATTGGAAATTAAATCCTCTTTCAAGCTAGTTGTTTCTCCAATTAAGGAGCGAATTATTTTTCACACTATCTTCGTAGATTGCAGTCTGATTCTCGCCGGACTTTCATATGCAGAGTTCCAGATACCCGTTACCACCAAGAAAACATCATTGAACGACACCGTTACGGTGGTGCAGGAGTGCTCGTTTGGGGTGAAATTATTCTGGGTTCCAGAACTGACCTGCATGTTCAAATTGAAACCATGACAACCCAGATCTATCGAGACGTCATTCTGGAACAACATGTACGTTTGTTTCGGGGTGCCATGGGCGTACAATTTGTGTTTATGGATGACAACGCCCGTCCTCACCGTGCAAACATCGTAAGCGAATGCCTTCAATCGGAGGATATCACCCGTATGGACTGTCCAGCATTCTCACCGGACTTGAATCCAGTAGAGCACGTGTGGGACATGCTTGGCCGACAAGTTTCAGCCCGTCAACCTCCTCCAACATGTGTACCGGAACTTCGGAGAGCATTGCTTTTTGAGTGGTGTAATATCCCCCAAGATCAGATCGATAATTTTAAACTCAGCATGCCTAGGCGTTGTACGGACTGTATTGCATCGTCTGGGAGACATACAATGCATTAACAATCATACCAATCATGTAATATTGGTTTTTTGTAAATAGGTTTTTTTGTAATTTTCTCCAGGGAGAAAAAATCGCTAATATTTTTAATAATATCAAACATATAGCATCTTTTTTTGCTCTTTACCTTTTGTTTAATAAATAAGCTTTACAAATAAGTTAAATTTGTTTTGCTTCTAACTCTTCCTTTGCCTGATTTCGCATTATCCTTAATTTATGGACATGAGTGTATTTCCCCATTCAGCACATACCGTAGAAAAAGGACTATCTAAGTGTGTTCCGAAACATCTGTTGTGTCATCAGCCATTAAACTACAAGCTTTTCTAATTTCCGTCCTTATCTATTCATGGTATATTAGAAATAGGCAGTCAAGTATCTCGTTGTGAATGGTCTTAGAAACAACACCTTTAAAGGCTGCACTAGTTTCCAAGTGATTCTTCAAATCTGAATCTAATTTAGAGGCAAAATTTACTAATCCTCTAAATACCCCTGGATTTACTGAATCGTCTTTTTCATCATGTCTACTTAAGGGAGATTCCAAGCTTCCGCAAAAGAAAATGCTGTCTATTATTTTACACAAAATTTCACGGTTCTTTTTAACCTTTAACGGTTCCTAAAAGTGACAGTGAAACTCCATTATCAACATGCTTCTTTGGTTTCTGATGCTTTTCAGTTTTTTCTTTCATTTTGTTTATATTTCTAAAACCATCTATTGTCCACGTTACATCCCCTCCAAACAGCAAGCACGGGAAATAAAACAGAGAATTTTTTACTTCATAACCGCAAAGCCAATTTTTCCGTTGGTACCATTTAGAATTGAAACTACGAATATATTTCTTCTTGTTGCTTACGCCTGTCTGACATATTAGAATATCAGGTGTTGAACGACCTCTTTTCTTAATTGTAATTTTCTCATGGAGAGACAGCTATGAATACGAAAGCTCGTGAAGCTCACTTACAGTCACAGAATTTATTACTTGAGGATGCAAGGACATGGTTAAAGTTTTCTGTAAAATAGAAGAACCGAAAAAAATGAATCAAATAGAATAGCTGAAAAATAATCAAACCAAGATTATGGTGTATGATTTTAAACACAGCACACGCGGAGAAAAAAAACCAGCTCCCAACGGCACTCCAGATTCGGCACTGCAAGAGCGACAGTGCTGTTGTTCCTCTCAGCCTCGTATGCTGCTTCCTAAGAGCGCATGCGCAGAACAGCCAAATATCACACGCGCGCAGTAAGAAATAATCCTGTTTCCAGAATTTCGGCACTGCAAGAGCGACAGTGCTCTTCTCTCTCCCTGGCTCGAGTGCTGCTTTCTATGTGCGCATGCGCCGAACAGCCAAACACCACACCGTTGGAACTGTGAAGCGCTCGGTTCCATACAAAAACTTTCGTACCTTTTTCATAAACTGGAATATGGCTACTGACATTAAGTTTAAAGATTATATATTCTAGAAGTATAAAGAAAGAATTAAAGAAAAAAGGGCTTATTATATTAAACATTAAAAATAATAGTAAGGGGAAATAGGGGGTGCTGCAGTTCCACAGTGCTTATTACGAGCCGCCACTGCTGAAAACAATAGTGAAAACGAACGTAGCGCCATCGGTGGAGAAAAGTATTACTAAGATACGAAAAACTGAAATGTTGGAAATCTGAAAGCGTTAGGAAGAACTGGATTACTATTAATTGAAAAAAAAAGTTTTTGTGCATGTGAAAAGTCTTCACAAATAGAAGAAACTTGCTGAATAATATTTGGCAAACCAATTGCAAAATTGTGATTAAGTGTACACTGCGGAAAAAAAATCTGAAAGGTTTCAGATTTTAAATTACATCCAGAAATGCGTTTTTTAATGTTTTTTGTGTTACCTTTACTTATTAAATATCATGTTCTTCGCACTTAAACCATAAAATTCCGTTCAAGAGCGATATCGCGAAATAATTTTCAAATGAGCATATCTTTAGAATTTCCGATACAGAGTCTCATGCGTTGGAAATAAAAATGTTTTTTCTGCACGACGTTGCCATTGCTCTGAAATCTTTGAGTTTGTTAATCGAAAATTCGTTAAAATTTTACGAAATATGAAATCGATAATAAACCAAGTTCCAAATTTCAAATTTGGGCTTCCAGATGCCCATATTCGGGTGGAAACCTTCAATTTTCAAAATTTGATGGTTCTAGGTGCTGTTGTTTTATCACAATGCGAGAAAATTATTTGGCGGCAACAATTTGAAAAGTGAAACAACGCTTTTAGATTTGTATATAGCGTTGTTCTAACGTAGGTATTTTGACACAAAATCGGACTTTTTCTAAAATAACATACCAAATTTTTTCAATATTTTGTTTCTACGACTCAAATTATGCAAAGTGCCAAGTTTTGTAAAACTCGCACGAGTAGTTTTTAAAAAATTAGCTCTCAAAATTTTAGCTTCTCAATGTTATCTGTATTCGATATATATTTATTAATATCTCTTTTTTTATTAAATTTATTTGATTCTGCCTTTCATATTTCGAATTTTAGGTTCATTCAAAATAAAATTCGCCCATTTTTTATGATTTTTTTTTGAAATTTGTATTTTTAAATAATTTTTATAAATTTTTCTAAAAACCTTTTAGGTTATAACCTATAAAATTTTTATTATCATCTTAAATTAGATGTATTTCTAAGCATACAACAAATTAGAATTTTTTATTCAAAATTCCTTAAGATATACGTGAATTTACAGTTTAGCTCATTTAGAAAATTGGCATATTTTTTATAATCGATAATAACACCAAATGTGGTTTGCGCACTTTGTTAAAATTATTTGAAAGTATTAACGATGACTTTTTTTCGCTCGTGTACATTGAAAAATAGGATGCTATAAATTAAAAAGTTTGCCAAATGAATTATTCTTGGTGCAAACTAAAAAAATGCGCCAAGATAAATTTTCGAATTTCTCCATAAATTTCGCACCAAATTTTAGAAAATTTAATATTTATGCATAATTTGAGTCGTAGAATCGAAATATGGAAAACAATTGGCAGGTCATTTCAGAAAACGTGCCATTTTGTATTAAAACACCTATGCTATATAGTATTAAATGCTATATAGAAATCTGATACATATCCTAAGTCGCGCTTTCGAGACATGAAAAACGTCAATGGGCAAAAGTTGAATTTCGTCAATGGGCCCAGTAGAACGGGAGCTATAGAACCGTCTTTTGTGTGTGTTCAACAGGGGGATATTTTTTAACATAGCGAGGCAAACAAACAATAAAAGGCTTATTGTATACAGTGTTGATATATCCAGATTCATTGCAAATAATTTTATTATCAAGGAAAGGCATTATCAGATTCTGTTTCAATGATGAACTAAATTTAACAACTGAATTTATAATGAAAAACATCTTGCTCAAATCTTCTTTACTGGTGTTAGAAAACACGAATGTGTTATCAACGTAGCGAATCCAGAACAAGAAAGAAAATATAGCTTCAAATAATTTGATCTCAAAAGAGTGCTTTTAAATGTCAACAAGTAATGGACTGAGAGGATTATCCATAGCTAATCTTTTAGTTTGGGAATAGCAACTGTTTTCAAAATGAAATGGATCTGACTTAAAGAAACTTAAGTAAGTCCTCAATATATGTGTGAAACGAAATTCTTGAAGTCTGTTTACAAGATATTTTAATCCTTCCTAAACTGGAGTGTTTGTAAACAGTGATTCAGCATCAAATGAACGCTTACAAAGAAATTTCTTTATGTTTATCAAGGACTTCAAAAGAATTTTTATATCGTAAATATTATGATAGAATAATAAGGTATAATACTCAGTTAGGAATTACAATGTGAAAAGGAATGACTTCTTTATACTGTTATACACACACATACATATATATATCGAGTCTTAAAGTTTGCTCTTGAGAATTTGTTTTTCATAAATGCATTTATTTAATATCGATTGCCATTTACAAATAATTTTCTTCCACAATCATTCATAAAACATTTGAATTTTTTTTCAGTTAGCCGTCAAAGAGGTCACGCCTCTATTAGAAATAATATTGGTAAGATTCTCAAAATTCCTTTTTATCTTTCTGTAAATTATGAAATTGCTAGATTTCTCCAGAAGTTCACCTTTCGTTTCATTCTTTTTTCTACCAATAAAATACATCATTCATTTTTTAAAGATTCCCTCTCTCACTCCAATTCTTGACCAATTTATAACATGACTTGGCAATGCATTTTACGGTACATAATCTAAGTTAAAAGAGCATTAAAATTTCGAATCAAGGAGCACTACTCTTTTGTTTGAAGAGGGGAAATTAACTAATCTTTAGCGGCTAATCACATCTAGACCTTTAACCGCAATTTTGACCTTGAGTTCAGCGAAACGG
This sequence comes from Stegodyphus mimosarum, assembly GCA_000611955.2. Taxonomy (NCBI): domain Eukaryota; kingdom Metazoa; phylum Arthropoda; class Arachnida; order Araneae; family Eresidae; genus Stegodyphus; species Stegodyphus mimosarum. The sequence goes on from KK115358.1 coordinate 460,840, forward strand.
ATTCATCATAAAGCTCTTCATTTGATGAAAGGAATTCTCTTGGGCCTTTTTAAGAGCATTGATCTCAAAACTTTACTTTTAGTTAATGACACTAACTCCAATCCCATTCTTCGTAATGCTTTCAGAGTTCTAATACTTTAATTTCTCACAATTTATTAGTATTTTCCTCTCCAGATGGCAGCACTTTCGTTTTCATATTGCTCTGTCCATTGCTTTTGGTATAAATTAGTTGTTCTTAACCCAAAAATGCTTTTGGTCCTGAAGAAGAAAACCTATGTCGAGATAGATAGTTTTATTAAAGTCTTTGTGAAACAAATGTTGCTTATTTACCCACGTTTACATAAGCTCCGAATTTACCTTGGATGCGATTTCTTATTTTACGGTTAGAACTACTGCTTCTTGGTCACCATTTTTAATTTATTGATGCAATAAGAGAAAATTCGTTGTGAATCCTGATGCCATAAATGTATTGCAGTTAGACGTGATTAATCTCAAAAGGAATATTTTAAATATTGATCAATAAATTGAAAATTTGTGTTTCGTGGAATCATTCGCTCCATATTTTTTATCAGATCGGTATTTCAATTTTCCATAACTTTACCAAAAATCGTACAGCATTTCAACTGTAAAAGTGACTTCCTTGCGAGATATAAAAGCTAGCAGTAAAACATTCTCAAAGCCTGTTAAAGAAGCTTATTTCCTCGAAACTCAGTTATGTTCGTCTTTCGCGTTTTGCAGGTTTACGGTGAAACACAAAAGACACTGCTACATACTTATTCTACATACTTATGGCAGGGTATGTGAGACAGAAATAAAATCTCCTTTCAAAATAAATTTCCTACAGAGGTTTTTAAACGGCAGAAAAAAAATACAGGGTATTTATAAAGTCCCGGACCCATTTTGATGTTTAATAACTCATAAAATAATAAAGATAGATTAAAATTAATAACATAAATGGTTAGATAGACTCAAAAAGTTTCATGACCCTTGTCAATAAGCTTCCTCGTGTGTCCCCTTCGTCGGACGGAAAATATCAAGTCGATATTCAATTTCGCGCCAAGTGCCGGCAAGCATGTCGGTATCCACAGAGGCTATTGGGGTTGTAATTCTGGCTTTTAGGTCATCAATGTTCGACACTCTCCTCCTGTCCTAACATCACATACAAAAGTACTCGAACAAACACATCAAAAGTAAACATAACATTGCAATAGTTGCCAAAAACAAAAGAGAGAAAAATGAAATTAATAAGCAGACGATATTTGTCATTTGACTTTCATATTTTCCAATACATTCGTATTTTAAATTTTTGATTAACAGAAATTGTAGAGTTCGCATAAAATGAGGTTCCGTTTTACATTTCTCGGAGTAGGCCTTTCCAAGACGGTTTACTTCAAAAGAAAACATTTCGGAGCTCAGAGAATTTCCTATTTTGTTGCTAAGCACACTATTCTGTAGTGCTCATTCTGGGTTTTACATATACCTGGGTAATATCCAAAACAAAATTGCAACCAGTACCTTATATTAAAGTCGTATTTTAAACAAACACAAATATACAAAATATTTTATTCTTTTTTACTTTCTTGTACGAAATAAAGGAAGTATTGTAATCGTGAAAATTTCCGGGCACCGCATTTCAGCGAAAATATCCATTTTGACCGCTATTGAATGTAATTTAAGGATGTTTTTGCTTTACATCTGTACGTAAAAACAGAATAAAGTACTTTAGTTCTCCAAACGAATTATGAAATTGATTTAAAAGGGATTCAGAAGAGATTTCTTTCATGGTGTCTGTACGTACATGCCTATGTATGCATGTATCTCGTATAAATCAAAAACGAGTAGCTTCAGAACGTTGACATTTTGCATATAGGACTGGTATAACATGTAGATGTGCACGTGCTATTTTGGTTGCAATCGGCAGGAACAAAAGTATATAAAGATATATATGTAAACAAATATGGACGCTTGATTAGGCTTAGCCGTACTTAAATGATTAGGCTTAGCCGTACTTAAACAACTTTTAAATTGATGATAATTCTACAAATCTTGCATGCAAATTTACTAAAGACATAAAAACCTCAACCGGAAGAAAGATAAGAACAACATAATTCAATCATTTTTAAAGTACATAGCCGAATAGCAGAGTACTCTGTTATTCAGCTTGGTCAGCTCAGTTTTTTTTATTCTTATACGTTCGTAAATTGTACATTTTTTGCTTTAAAATAATATATTAATCTAATTTTCGAATATTTTCAGTCGAATGTATTGCTAGCCGATTTAATATTTTGTTTCATTGCTGCTGTTATGTATCTCTTTATTAAGTTTAGCTTGAGGAAACTTTGTTTTCTTCAAGAATTCTGACAAAACCTTTCAGTAGCACCTCATAAGATCGCAGACAAAGTTCGCTACATTTCCCTCAAGTTCTTCTTAAAAATCATTTTGAAAGTTTCATCATTTTCAAGGATTAGTTAGTTTAAAGTAATATTTGAAATGTCTTCCACAATTTAGATAACATCAGTACCAGATTTATTACTAGAAGTCAATAATTCTACTAAAGTTTACAACAGTTCGTTAATGTTTCTAAGTTAGATCTTTAAATGACTTAATATCGGATGAAACGCAAAACTTGCCTTTCATCCTGTTTATTGAATGCTGAATATTTATTTAGGATAAAAAGCTTATGGCAACGATTCTGTTGCTTAAAATAATTAAATTAGTAAAAAACAAAATTCTGAAAAGTTTCATATTTTAAATTACTCCCAAAGAAGCGTTTTTTTTTACACTTTGTGCTTTACCCTCATTTAATAAATATCACGTTCTTCGCATTTAAACCATAAAATTCAGTTCAAGAGAATATCGCAAAATAATTTTAAATTGAGCATATCTTCAGAATTTCCGATACACAGTCTCGCGCTGGAGATAAAAATGTTTTTTCTGTACAACGTGCCCCGTTGCTTACTTTGAAATCCTTGAGTTTGTTCATCGAAAACTCGTTAAAGTTTTACAGTATGATACTGATAATAAATGAAATTCCAAATTTCAAATTTGGGCTTTCAGATGCCCGTATTTGAAGTAGGATTAAGTCATTCAAATTGGATGACTCTAAGTATCGTTGTTTTATCATAATGCAAGAAACATACACTTATTTATTAAAATTCTTCATTAGTTAATTTCTTCAAATATAATACAGGGCGATAATATTTAGTGGCAACAATCTGAAAAGTGAAACGGACATTCAGGGTGATTCGACGCAGAATCGCAAAAGGAAAACAATAGTCTCTCAGGTACAAAGCCCCTTTGGACTAATAAATCTTATTTGTCACCATGCATTTGACTACTCAGATATCAGTTTAGTTGTCTTCCCTTTTCCTGTAACATTTACTAAAACTGCTGATTAGAATAAATATAAATTAATTACCTATTCCCACTGCCAAAACGAATAGCAGTTTTAGTTCTTTGGTTATCCATATATGATTCTTGCTATAACAATTGTTTCGGATTGAATTATATAACATATATGTGCACACTATTACTGAATTTTAAACTGACTATATTTAATGGTTTTAGAATGCGTACCAACTTAGTTTCCTTTATAAAGCCTTCCATGGAAATATCTCTAAGCATATAGCTCTTCTGTATTCAACAATCAAGTGGTATAAACTGATAGAAAACTGAGAAACAAATAAAAACCTCTAATCATGTAGCTCTTCTGTATTGAATAATCAAGCAGTATAAACAAATAGAAAACTGCTTAAGCAGTCTTCCGAAACTCTAAAAGAGTTGCAAAATTTTAATTTATTGTTTTAACTTTATTTCGTCGTATGAATTTTATTTTTTCCTCAACTCTTTAAAACGACATCTTTCTTGTGTTTAAAATATTTCGTAAACTGCTTGAACTTACGTCAAGAATTCGATTTGCTGCATTTCAAGTAAAAAACAATTTTGCCTCAAGGATCATGGAGTACTTCAAAATTCAAAAAAAAAGTCATCCTATCAAATCTAATCGATTTGGATTCCATCTCGCTTAGAAACTGAGAATCAAGCACCATCCTCGAAGTTTTTTTTCCTTGCCTCGAGAAGAATAAGATACGAGGAAAAATTGCGTTTAACGCCATCTTCTGGAGGAAAGCTTCTCAGTAAAGAATGTCGTATTTAAAAAGTGAAAGTTACAGTTAAAACCTAACATTTGCAACTAATTACGAAACTGATCTGAAATCATTATTCTACAAACATGTCTTTTGTAATAAATGGTTAAAATTATTGATAATCGTTAGAAACAATTCATAAAATAATTTGAAACTTTCATAAATTGAATTTATATTAAATAGTCATCCATTAAACTCAAAAAGTTTTTAACTTTTTTTTTAATTAGTAGGCTAATTATATTTCAAACTTACTGAAAATTTCTTTATTGTGATATTAAAATAAAATTAAACTAAAAATCGTAATAACAATTGTTCATCAAAATAAAAATAAATTACTGCAAAATTATATTTAAATGAGTTGACGCAAATCTCGAATAGCTTGTTAAAGTGAACAGTTGTATTAAGCTGCAAAGCATTTCTAAGAAAGATTCCAGTGGTACTTTTAAAGCTTCAGACAGGAAAGTATATTGTTCCTCATTAAACAATATGGTTCTTAATATTAGTTATTCACTTCTGTAGTATACAACAATAGCTTGACACTACAAATTCGGTTCCAACCCATCGCGATAAACTGAATGGCGCAATAAAACACGTCACATGAATTTGCTGTTTCCCAGTGGATATAAAAGTCGTATTTAATAACTAGACATTTTCTCACAGTGATACTGGAAACGTTGAAACGATTGTAGTATTGCTGCTAAATATAATTATCCTTTTTTTTCCACGAATAAAGAGGTAGCCAGCCACTGAATTTAATCGGCTTTTTGGTTCAAAACATGATCCATTGCTGGAACTGTCTTTGCAATGCTGCGTCAGTAGACGTTTCCTGGGTCTTTCGATGAATGATGGCATAGACTGATCTAGAGTTAGTTGCTATTAATGAAGCCACTTTCTTGATGGCTTCATTAATTATTCTAGGCTCCCATACCACATCTCATATGGTCTAGGTTTCCCATACAACATCTTCATGGCTGCAATGTTACCTGCTGAAATTGTTGGAGCAGCCTGGCTAGAATACTCCTTATTAGAGATGCCGGTGTTCTTCTTCTAAGTTATTGTCCTTTCACCTTATCTTAGTCTCATTCTGTATGAACCTATATAGCAGCGGTTATCAACCTATTGCCTAACGCGAACCACCTAAATAAAAATTGAAAAACTTTAGTACCACCAGTACGTTTTACAATGATTATTTTTCAATTTCTCAATAGAAATATTAAAATAAATATGTTTTGCCATTCGCACAATCTGTTGGCTATTTGTGTTAAATACGCATACATAAAAAATATTAGATTAAAAATTAGCTACCATTTTAATTATCAAAATTTAAGTTATAATACAGTAGAAGTCCAGAAATCCGCAATGCTTGGGACCAGATGTTTTGTGGATTTTAGAATTTTGCGGATTTCAGGACAGAAAAGTCAAATCCTAATATTCAGACTAAAAGTGCAAAATAAATAAGGCGTATTAGATACATTTACTTAAATTACTATGTGCAATAATATACATTATTACATTATTTTATTATATGCTTTAAATTATTATATATACATATTTATTATATTATTCAATACATTCGTGATTACAGGAATATTTTAAAGCATTAAGGACATATACAATAGAGACGTGTAAAAATAAGGGATACTAGTAAAGCATAAAATATTTAATTTTTTTT
>KK115358.1:466728-500721 GCA_000611955.2 Stegodyphus mimosarum
AAATTCTACAAGGTCGTAATCTCGTGGCTCTGTGACACAGCTCTGTTGTTCTAAATGTTTTAGGTATTTTTCACCATGTTCCAAACCCTCATTAAAAGATATTTTCTCACTCCTATCAAACTCATTATCTGTGTCGGTGCCGGAATCGTTTTCTTGCTGTGACGAGTTCAAAACAGAGCCAATGATTTCATCCTCGGTTATCTGATATGCCAGTGTTGGCTCATCTGAACACATGATCCATACTAAAAACCTCTTCTGGGCTAAGATCTTTTTTCTGCCACTAACACAGAATTATTATTATTCGGTAATTATGACATCATTATTGGATAAATATTTTTCCTTCGGTATTTCATTCTCCATTCTGCGGTTTTTGGAACCTATAAATTCAATGTTTATATTTTGAGAAGCAGTGCGGATTTCAGGAGTTGGCGGATTTCAGGTCGGCGGATTTTCCGTATTTGACTGTACTTGAATTCTAAAATTTATTGTGAAATTCGGGCCCGTTTAAGAGAGATCAATTTTTTTACGTCTGGTCATATTTCACTTAACTTTAACAGTAAATTACGATCCGCTTTTAATTTTCTTCTGTATTTTTTTTTCAAATATAATATGGCAGAAAATCATTGCTCACACAAATAGGTTGTGCAAAAAGGGAATAAAAATTTAACAACTTTACTTAAAATGCCTTTAAATTCTTTTTTTTTTCAGTTCAGTCTAAAGTTAACAAGTGTGTTATTTTTGAAATTTTCAGTTAGAGTTCAATCACAGAAAATTTATATGAATTGTTCTTTTCCTTCACGAGATTTTTGAATTTAATAGTTAAAAATACTTTGTTTCTTTTGCGTACCACCTATTTTTCTCTTTCGCACCACCAGTGGTACACGTATCACCGATTAAGAATCGCAGCTATATAGGATTCAGTTCTTTGTTTGTTATAAAATTCATAGCATTTGTCGCCTCGTTCAATGACGAAAGAGCACCAAATCTTGTCAAACTGTTTCCTATGTTCGTGTGTATGCAAGGCAAGATGCAACGACGATACTAAAGTTTCATTTGGAACGAAGTTCTTTAATCCATTTATTCCAGAGCTAAGTGTCCTTCATATAAATCATGAGTAATCTTGATGCATACATACATAATTTATTTACATTATCAACACACAGCTTTCAGTGTGAATTATGAGGCTCACGCCTTCAAATTCTTAAATCTAACCTTCATTAGTGCATTTCCTTAGAGCAGAAATCAAAATTATTCGAAGACACACTGTGTGAAGCTTCATCTAAGACAGTATGAATTCATGACAGCAGGTGTACTAACATTATCTAATGATGGCTAAATATTCAACTGTCGATTCAAGGTTACCGGTATCCTATGGTCTTACTCACTAGATCTGACAATAATATTGGTCATACAGCTTTTCCAGCTTCTTACTGCACAATTAACTACGAGTGCTCCAAATAAAAGCCTATTCTAGCCGAATATGCCGAATTAAAAGCGTCTTCATACCATATCATATTACTTAGGAATTATATATCATTTAGTAATTATAATTTTAATATAATATTAATTACTAAGGGATGAGTTTCTTATTAGATTTCATCACAGCACTTTCCCCACTGCTTGACGTTTTCTGCAGCATTTAGATGTATATGTCATAAATATATTTCTAAACAACATTTAAATGCACATATTTCCAAATACAGGGTGTTTATAAAGTCACGCACCCATTTTGATGTTTAATAACTCATAAAATAATAAAGATAGATTAAAATTAATAACATAATTGGTTAGACAGACTCAAAACGTTTCATGACCCTTGTCAATGAACTTCCACGTATGCCCCCCTTCGTCGCACGGAGACTATCAAGTCGATATTTAATTTCACCACAATAAAATCTGTGCTTTCTCTTGTGGTGTATGCATTCTCCTTAATATCAAGTCGAATAAAACATCACATACAAAAGTACTAGAACAAAGACATCAAAAGTAAACATAACATTGCAATAGTTGCCAAAAACAAAAGAGAGAAAAATGCAATTAATAAGCAGAAGATATTTAGAAAAGTACAGATATTTAGACTGGAAAATGAAATTATCTGAAATTGACCACACGCGCAGACGATATTTACAAAAGTAAAGATACTCAAACCTGAAAAGGAAAATATATAAGTTATTCCATCAATAAATGCCATAAGTTTGCTTATATCTTCATTATTTTATGAGTTATTAAACATCAAAATGTGTCCGGGACTTTATAAACACCCTGTATATTTCTAAAACATATTTCTAAACAGATATTTCTAGGAAAATGTCTATCTAAACAACGTTTTAGATAGACATTATAAACAATTTTATTAAAAATTAAGACATTATAAACAATTTTATTTCTAAACATATTTCTAAACAGCATTTAGATGCACATATTTCTAAATATATTTGTAAACAACATTTTCATGCACATATTTCTAATTACTGCTGTAAGGAATTTTCTTCTTCCTTACCGCATTCCCTCATAGTGTAACCAGAAGCACGCCCAGCTGGCAGTCGGAAGTTCCAGAGTTCGAATTCCTGCAAGACCATAGCTGATTTCTCTTGTTTCCTACTTCTAATGACACTATACTTGGGGCATGAGCAAAAATGAAGTAGACAATAATTGATAACTGCCAGGATTTGACGGCTGGTTCCCTTTCTCGATGGAAAATGTAAGGAATTTCCCTCTTCCTTACTACATGCCTTCCTGGTGTAACTGGATAGCACATCCGGATAACATCGGAAGGTCAAAAGCTCTGACTGCTGATTCTTTATGTTTTCCAGCTTCAAAAAATTATTAAACGCTCTACAAGTTAAGCCCACTCTAAAATGTATTGGACGATAATTCTTCACCACGGGACTTGCCAATTGCGTCCCTTACTCACCTTCTCTCCAGTGTCCTTGAGGGGAAGAGAATGTAAGGAATTTTCTCCTTGCTCATCGGATGCCATCGTAGTGTAATCGGAAGCACATCTACCTAGCAATCGGAAAGACTAGAGCTCGAATCTGGACGAAAGCATTTCGTATATGTCATATTTCCTGCTATAAAATAACCCTAATAACTCTAAGACTACTTTTCGCAAATAAAAGTTTACTCATATGTCATTTATAAAAAAATAAATGCGTATTTTTAACGTACAATTGATAGTACTGACTCTTAAAATTCTACGATTTATTATTTCAATTAACGCTTCAGCTCATAATTAAAGGTGATATTCTAAACTTAGAGATTAATGTTTACTGAGGCGGAATACCGAAAGGATATACACGCTACAGAAGACACTATGTTATCTAGTTATTTCATTTGCATAATATTATATTCAGCAATATTGACTCTTTAAACTGAAATCAGAGCAGCGAAAGATTTAATAACTTTGAACATTCAAGTTCTAAAAATATCTTCCATTAAATTTCGTGCTCGAGGAGGAAAGCAGACGTCTTTACCATTGGCCACTCCACCTCTGACGTCAAGAATCACGTGATTTGTTAGTTAGAGACAAAGAGAGGAATGAAAAATTGTTTGTAGAGAAAGAGAAATATACCAAATGATATTAAATGTAGCTCCAGGTTGTAAAGATAGACTTCTTTCGTTCTTGTTACTATTGTTCAATGATAATAATCCTTTTCTATTATGTTCATAGATTTTTCTAATTAAATGAAGTTAATATTTCTTCCAAGAAAGGATTTGTTAATTTTCATTACAATGATTTCTAACTCAGTGATTTTGCTTAAATGAATTCTGTATGCTTATAGGAAAGCCTTAAACTGAACATATTTCTAAAAATCGTAACTCGTATCACATTTAGCTACGCAAAAACAGTGCAGACTAAGATTCTCATGAACACCATGTTATTTGAATTCTTTTACTTGCTATTTATTTTAATTTTAAAGAATGCAATATCATTATAAAATAACCACTTAATAAAATCAAAGCGACGGCTTACAAAAATGAAAACACTTTTAAAATTGTAAAGTCAAAACCCCAAGTTTGTGTTTCAAGTTTTGTGATTTTGTTTAAAGTTGATTCACTTTCGCACACGCAGGTGAAATGCTAGAATTTTGTTACCTGGGATTGTCAACCTCCCCCCCCCCAAGTCTGGGTTTCAATGTCAGTGATTTCATTCAACGTCGATTCACTTTTGCAGGTGGAGCTGCAAATGCTAGGATTTCCTTCTCTGGATCAATCATTGGGGTGTGGGGGGGAGTCTCAAGAGATTTGTGAAAACTGACTCAGACCACTTAGGGAAAGGGGAAACAAAAAAAAGAGGGCAGAGAGAACCTGTATAAAAAAATGCCATTTTTTTACTCACACATTTCATTCAGTTCACCCATCCACATCGTGCTTTTGTTGTTTGGTTACCTCAAAATGTCAAAACGCGAGGACATAGAAATGATGCTTTACTAAAATGTAGCCAAAGCAGAGCTTCTGTGCAACTCGGAATTGCACCATCTGCATTATGTACACAGCGCAAAAAAAAAATGGGACAGTTCTATATCTCCCGTTCTACTGGGCCGGTTGACGAAATTCAAATTGCGTTTTTCGTGTCTTGAAAGCGCGACTTAGGATGTGTATTAGATTTATATCTAGCGTTGTTCAAATATGGGTATTTTGACACAAAATCGGACAAAATTCTGAAGTGGCATGCCAATGTTTCATTAGGATTCCTAAAAGAGGGTTGTAAAACTAGTGGCAGCAAATTAATAGCTGTTACACCACGCTTAACCAGCAATACATCCTAAGCAGAAGCTCACGCTACAACAAGCACAGAGTTCGCCCAAACTCTCTTTAACTTTCCCTTCTAGAACTTGATATTTATCCCACTAGCACTTTATATTTGATCCCACTGGCATTACTTCATGCGTTCTACCAGTTTGAATATTCTGGCATTGACAATTAAGGAATGATGACTTATAGTAAAGAAGCTTCATATTAAATTAGACTGGTTATTTAAAACAAATATAAATCCCTACAACTGTTAAGTCGATTTCTCTCTTAGATGCTATGCATGTTATTTTAAAGGCGGGGGGCGGGGGATGAAGTAACTTAGCAAAAGGTTTCAAATTGTTTTAAAAGACTGGCCTCCATCCAAAGCAAATTTCCAGAAACTCAAAATGTGCCAGAAGACAAGGGTGACAATGAAGAATTGCTTAATGAGACCTTCCTCGTATATTTGGGAATCGAAGAAAATATCTAGACTTGCTACAAGATAGTAATGTCGAGGTCATCGAAGTTATCAGAGAAAACAATTAATTAAATTAATGAATGAAAATGAAATTGAGTTGGAAAATGAAAATCGCCATCCGGTACCAACAGCAATAGAGTCTCCACAAGTATTAAAAATTTTAAGAAGAACGCTCGAACTTAAAGTTGGAGATGCAGAAAGTTACAAGCAATGTCTTATCTTGGAGACTACCGTTGAAAAGCTACTGACAAGAAAGAGGCAGCAAACTCTAGTGGATAAATTTTTAAATAATGTTTGATATAATTACATATTGTACTGATCTGTGTAACATATTGAAATAATTACATTTTTTAATCCTCTGCGAACTTACGTATTAAACAGCATATCGAAAAAGAGTATTCATCTCAACAGCAATACTGTATGCGAGGAGAGAGATGTTCAGGTATGTACACATTTTTTTCATATAAATTTATTGAAATCTTATACAGTAAAATAAGTCTATTTTAAAATATTTTATTTTTATGTCCTCCGCGAAAATATCCAGCCTTATATCACTAACTAAAACTAAAACCTGCTTGCACCCAGCACGGCATATAAAACTCAACTTCTCTATATAGAATCAAATAAGGTTGGAAAGGACATCATCGTATTAAGCTATACCCACTGTAACAGTAATTCTTTTTAATTATAATGAGCACCTCATTAGGATTTATAACGAATTAATATTATAGATAGAGGGCTAAGATATAGCTATAACAGATAGCGAACAAAGACGCCTTGAATTAAAAACTACCTCAGCTTGGGTGACTACTGTCAAATTCTCCTCGTGAATTAAAGTATATTTCCCACAACTTTCTTTAAATGATATCTCAGTGATTTTATACCTGCCTTCCAGAGGCCTCAAATAAACAGTAGATGGTGGATTAAGTTTCCACTTTATTCCCTCTGTAGTGGCATATCTTTTCCCTCTGTGGTGGATTTTCCCTCTGTAATATAGTTCATGGTTGGATCCAAAGAAATTTATACCATTATCACTAAAACGTTTAGAAGGTTTACCTCTACGTGCTACGAATCTTTGTAACTTATTAAGGAAGGCTTCGGAGTTATTCGAGCTGATAATAAATCTGCCCTTATTTGCTGGGAACGTTTCGCATTTACCTTCGGAAAAATTATACATTTATGAAAGCAACATTCTTATAACACTACATTTAACTTTCCGCACTCTGAAGGGTAACGCAGGACGGCATCCAGGTGAGTTTGTAAGGTTTTAGTTAAACTAACCAAGTTTTATTTTAATTTAAATCTTTCTATCTCTTCTCTGTTTCAACTTCCCGTCAGAAGAAGCGCGCGTTTTCAGTTTATGCTAATTTGAAGTACAGCCAAGTACTATTTAAACCAGAGGTAGAAACCTCTTAGTGTGAGAGAGCTTTTAGTCTCAGATCACGGTCATTCTGTTCGACGTTCGCCTGACCAGCTAGCAGCTAAAATTATAAGCCATAGTGCTTACTACGTGATTGCATATTGAAATAAATTGAAGTGCGCTAGTATTAGCACTTCTTGCTACGCACCATTTAGTTAGAGGCCAAACTTCGCGATTTGCTCTGTGAGCAAAGTTTAATTAGATTTCTATTTTAGTTTTAGTATAAATTTATTTGATTGTTAAGTTAGGCCCAAGTGTGGTCTTTTACTTTCTGTATCCCTCTCGAGTTGGGAAGTGTGTAATTAATAGTGATTTAATAAAAGAGGATTTTAAATCCCTTTCAAGTGCAGTTATTCTCCAGCACAGTATCTACACCAGAACAAAGCGCATTTTTCAGCTCCCTGTTCCAGTTCAGGACTTGAGGCTAAGGACCCTAGTAAGTACTTCACCATGTTCGCTAAACACATGCACAGAACACTCAGTCCTGACAAGTTTATCTTCCAATCGTTGAGCCAGATCTTTTCGGATGATGGTAACATTGACTTTGCCATTTATTTCAGAAATATGAAGCTGTTTAAGATGGGCTTCCCAATACCTGGAAAATTCCATCCCTCTAAATAACCTCTAATTTGTTTCCTGCCTCCTTGCTGATTAGCAGTCTTATCTTCCGTGTCTTGGGGTGTTCTGCAGTCTCTTCGTATGGGGCTTTCATCACCTCAATTCCACTACTTTAAGATCGGTTTGCTGCCATTCATATTCCTCTTTAAGTCACTGAATTGCCTGTTTAAATCATCTAGACGAGCCGTTACTTCATCCACTGGTTTCTGAACTTGAACACCTACGATTAGGTGTCGCTCTCTCAGAGTAGCTTTCTCGGCTGCTTTCATGGCGTAAATTAAACCGATTTTTAAATCTTTAACATCCCATGCAGGGGTTTCTACATCTCACGATCTTGGACACAATCGACTAAGTACTGCAGGGACAGGATTTTCCTCGTTTCTGTTGGACAGTCAGAAAACGCAAGATGAGACAACCTTTCATTATCCCATGGTGAGCTACTGAAATGTTTCCGAGTGTCTCTCTTGGAGAGATTTTAAATGAAGACTACTATAGGCTTAAACACTTCTCAACAAAGCGCAGTGTAAAGCACTTCGAATAGCCTCTAGTTTTCTGGCAGAGTTTGAAGGATATCCACTGCATCTGATCTCTCTAGATTTGGCACAGTTTGAAGATCTGGCAAAGTCTGAAGGATCCACTGCATCTCTGAGAAAGAATGAGATCGTAGGCCTTCGTTCTGGAATCCCAATCATTTGCGTTCTCTACTATAGACAACTGAGTCTTGTAACCTTGACCGAAGATCTTTCAACCATACATGGATAATTATGGAGAGGGTCGAGAAGACATAATTAGGTATTTAAAGCCACCAGAATTGTTTCCTGCTGTCACTACAGACTTCTTTCAGTTACCAACTTCCTTGGCAACTGCAATAAAAGCTCTGTCATCGATTTGGTGTTCAACAGCAGAAAGTCTTTCTCCGATTTGTGGTTCAACAGCGGAAACTCTTTCTCTGGTTTGTTGTTCGACAGCAGAAACTATTTCTCTGATTTCTCCAATGTTATTTTCAACCATATCTATTCTGCCTTCCATAGCCTCGAATTTATTTTCTGTTATGGCAGTGATTTTTCTTTCCATTTCCTTTATACCTGCTTCAATCTTTTCTTGAACTCTCAGCGGCTTCTTCTATCTTTTCTTGGCCCGTTTTCATCTCTTCTTAAAATGGACTTGATGGCTCCTTCTACCTTTTTTTAAATGCAGTAAAGGATGTCTCTAATTGTATTACTTTACCAAAAATTATTACTTGCGCACGGGTTCATAATAGCTTGAATACTTACAGATCCGATGATAGCTTGATAAAATTTATTTTCCCAAAACATCACTTTATAATTCTAGAGTTTTTTCACAAAATTACTCCTACAGCTCTTCTGAGTACGACAAAGAACTATCAGTAGTTACCACTTCAAGCTACTAAGAACGTTAAACATAAGACAATATAAAAAGTCTTAAGCTCGCGCAATAATCTCTCGATTTTCTCAGTACTTTAAGCTAAACTCTGAACTTAACAGAAAACCGATCAGCTATCTTGAATCTTATATAGTTTTTCACAGTCCATCGGTAAGCTTTCAGTACCTTCGAATACCTCGCTTTCAGTACATCGAAATTGCTGGAAGGCATACAAAGTTTCAGTTACATAGCGATCGGACTAGTTACAGTTATAGAGGGATCGGACCAAAATGTCACGGAATGATGGTAGAGTTTGGCGACTTCCTGTAGTTGGCAAAAGTCTTGAGCACCATACAAGTGACATTACAATTTCGCTCAGTTCCGCTTCACAATTTTGATTGAGAGCAACTCGGAGGAACAGGTCCAAGGGTCTCCCACCCCTCTTTTATTACCTCCCAACCTTTAGAGAAGACTTTAGGCTCGCCATATATTTAGAGTTCACCATGTCACAAGGCACTATACATTTACAAACATCCATGTCTTCTCCTAGATTCGAACACGGGCCCTTCGGTACCGCCGTAGTACCATCTAGGCGGCTCAAATTTTTGAGTTTGTTTAGATTCCAAAAAGTGTTTAAATCTTAACTTGGTTTTGAAACTCATCAACAATTTTATCAAACGCTCTTTCACACTCTTTGACTTCTTCGTCTTTTAATATTTTGTATTACTAAATTCTGAATTCATCCAGTTTATCTTCCAGATAAATTATATTTTCGAATTTATTACTTGCATCGAATTTATCCATATCTTGAACGTCTCCAGGATTAAATTTCGAAAGCTTGGCTAATTACGCCTTTATAATGCACTACCGTTTATTCAAGACCATTGTACCCATGGACAACTAGGAATTCATCTGGCTCCACGGACTACACAATGTTTGTTGTCGAATGAAACGAAAACGAATTGAACTTCGAATTCTTTACTGATATGGACTGTAGTTTTCCAAACCGGATTTGCTTATTTAATTCTACCATATAATTATTAAACTATAAGACATTAGAACATTTTTTAAATCTACTATCCCATTTAAGAACATTCAAAGTAACCACGATAGATCGAGCACAGTTTCAGTCCAGACTAAAACATTTGAGGAAAGATTAAAACCTTGAGTGGAACAGGATCAAGCCAAGCAGATCGCCAACTACAGTCACACATATTTAGAACAATCGTATCAAATTATGTATGTCTGTCCTTCACATTAAATTCATCCAGGTTGTATATTCAATCTTTTTCATATTCCCAGGGAATTACAAGTTATCAATCTAATATTCTAAGTCATGATTCCATGCTTACAGTGACATCCGGTACACGGCAAGTAGCATGTTCTTTTACTGCAAGACGTCTAAGCATTTACTTTATTGTATAAATACTATAGTCATGCCCATTTGCAAGAATCATTACAATAAACATAAGGCCAATAATATTCACAACGAAACTCTCCCACTTACTGGTCTAAATTGCATATAGATTCAACTTTCTATTCCAAGGGAATGGAAATCTAATGTGCTAAAAATATAAAATAAATTCGTACCTGCAGTGACACGTTCTGTATATTTAAAGTAGCATGTTTTTTAAATATTTACCACTCTGCGTGCGCTACTGCAGACACATGCACATATTTTGTTACATTCATTACTATAAATGGTTTGAGAAGTCTTCAATCATTACCATTCTGTTTACATATTCAGAGACTAGTTTAAATTTATAATTTGAATCAGAGAAAAAGCAGCATAAAACATTTATATGCCTTTCAATCAATGCACACAGATCCCAAGTTAACAACATTTTAATCATATTTCAATGGTCAGTTTAGAGATATAGACACAGCACTGTGAAACAACAGTGGCTGAATGCCAATCGGTACAGTCACAATAAGAGTTTGTGGGCAAATTCATTGGCCTGCACGATCGCTGGGGCTAGTCTTTTTGTATTTTTTTTCTGGGATAAAAATGAAAGATCCAATGTAGGACAGTTCCGTAGATGGTGAGAAGGATCTTATCGCACCAGGCAGTGTTCTGCCGTAGCCCTCCGAGAGACTTCTGGAATATTTCGAAATATCCATGATTCCATACGACCCCGACGTCAGGCTTGTGTTGCAACTAGTGGCCGAAAGTTCGAACACCTCTACAACCTTTCTTACTTTGAAATTGTCACGTTTCGATGAATAAAATAGAGTTCTTCACTTTCGGGTTGTTCTTTCCTTTTCCGTGTTCTCAGCGCACTTGCACATGACGATGCCGTTTCCAGCCAAGTTTTGCTATATGGTCCCTGTATGTCTTTGAATAACTTCTGCTGTCGAGCAGTTTGAACAGGCAGTAGCGAAGCAGAACATACTCATAAGAATTGTAGAAGAATGCACACGGGAAACAATTTCGTCTGCACTAGACTAGAGATTGGAATTAAACTTTCTATCCCTACACAGCCGTACCGATAGCGATTTTAATAATGAAGAGAATCGGTATAAAACCAAGGATATTTACATAGTTGTAAAATTTACAGATGACTCTAGAGGATTACTATATAATTAAAATGGCACACTCAGAATCGTGTAGAGACTGCATCAATTAACCCATTCGTGTCGAATTTGCTAGAATTGCTATTGAGATCATGGAGAAAGATGTATAAAAAAACCTAATTAAAATTTTTCCACCAGAGGTAAATCTGTAAAGTGTGACATTTGTAAAAACAAGGGAACAGATTTATAAATTTTAAAAACCAAATCTTAAACTCATACATGCACATGATAAGAATACAAGTAATTTCCATATAACAAGAATTACACCCTCATTAAGCTTGAGTTTGAAATATAACACAAGAACAGTATAAACATTTATGGTATCAATATAAAATCAATAAATTTGATGTCTGCAATATTCCTAGAAAAACATAAGTTCCGAGTCTATAATCTTAAATTCTCTTTAGATAGTTGATATACGACCGTGATAGAAATTCATCAGCCAGTAGAGCCGCGGAAAAACATAAAAATAACTGAGTAGAACAAAACACGATACTTTCAATCTGAAGCGTCACCGGAACTTCAAAACAGCAAACAAAACGTGTTTCATGTAAATTAAAATTTATTTCTCATCGTTTATATTTAACACTTAAGCTTAAAAATTTCACCGACTTCATTATCATTACTTTTACTAAATTATCTGTAGTAAAGTGGGGGGAAAACCATTTATGTCATCAATATTTAATGAGTTAGAATTCCCTTTCGTTTTACAAACAAGAATAGCTAATTTATTATTCCACCTTTCCCATTCGATTGATGAAGCAACAGCGGCATCGACAAACTCTGCATTCGTCGTTCCATCTTACGATTAAGAGCGACTGTTACTAGATTATGGTAATCATTTCTGCAACCATTATGAATAATTTATAGCATTTGTTCAGCCTCATTTACTTCAAATATTATGCAAGTCTTCACAAATTTCAGCTTCATTCGATTAATCCGGTATCAACATTTGCATATAATCATTCAATACAACTTTATTTGCAGCAGCGGTATATCTGAGATTTATTTTAAAGAAAAACTACTATTCCAAAAATTAAATAGTTAATTATCATTATTACTGTTGTTGTTTTTGCACATCTCAAAAAATGTTTTCAATTAGCTGATATTCTGTCTTGACAAATAAAATGCACTACTAAAGTAAGCATGGTGATCTAACAAATCCAGTGAAATACATGCACGTCTACGTCTTACATAAACCTCTTCTTTACTAAATAAGTGCACAAAACTTCAGGTGATGTTAATTTGTATGGTAATCGCTATTTGCGACATTTATATAAAATATATAGCAAAAATAAGATCGAGATTGGCCTTATTAGTCTCCTAGGCAACGCTTGAAATAAAAAAGATAGAATTATTTTAATAAGATCTTTGGGTTATTAAGATTGTAAAAACATTGCGAAGAAATGTTAACAGCTTAATATTTCTTGTATTCTTCATGTATTGTAATGTAAGTTTCAAACATATTAAAAGCGTTTGTAGTTCTATATGTTTAGTTAAAACTGAAATCTGAATTTCACTCTTATGATGAGACAAAATCACAGCCAGTTCTTTTCCTTCATTTGGCGTTTTGAGCTATTTGAAACTTTAGTGAGTAATTGTTTGCGAAAATATATTTTAATATTATTACTATGATCGAAAATAAAATAACGATAAAACGTACACCTGAGTTTTTAAATTTTATTGGCATATATCATTTGCTAAATATTAGCAAAATGACTTTTCACATATGCTCTTGATCATCTATTTTAAAATCTGCTTGTTTTGGAAAAAGTTATTCAAAAAGCGTTGGATATCTTTTTGCTAAAATTATACATTTCATGTGCTTTGGAACGGATTCAAATATTTTTTTCTTGTAAAACTATTCCATTCCTATGTAAGTAGTACTTTCAGTAGAGCTTTCAAAGAAGTATCGTGTTTTCTTACTTTTTTTCCTAACTCACTCCATACATGATCCACAGAATTTAAGTCCCAAGAATAAGGAGAAGTTTTGATAACTTCAGGAGAATTGTATCTGTAACAATTGTATCTTGTAACAAATATTTTGCCCCAAAAACATTCTTAATAAAGTTAGAGAAAAACATGAAAGCAGTACCTTTAGTTTATGAATAATTACAACTCAAATCTATGATTTTTCTGTCAACGTTTTGGTAGATTTTCAAAGCCTTCGGCCCAGAAACTTGGTGACTGCGAGTACAAAAACAGATCAACCTCATTTCGGACGTCCTGTGCAGAATGGAAGATAGCACCAGCAAGATGTAGCTGCAAGTGTAAAAAAAGGTAGAATTCTGAAGGAGCGATGTCGGAGCTGTATAGTTGGTGTGGCAAAAGATCGCATTCGAGACCGTACAGAGTCCACCGGTGAATACAGACACATATGGTCTTGCATCATCTTGATGGAATATTACCTGTTTGCAGCGGAACTCATTTCGAAGTTTTCCCTTGATAGCAACTTCAACACGCAATAGTATCTCGCTGTGCTTACTGTCGAAGGTTTTGCCTTTGTCCAGATACTTTTTGGAGACAATACCACTCCCACCAGACACAAAGCATTATCTTTTTGTTAGGCAAATTGCGCTTTCAGACGCTGCCGACAGGCTCACCGGACGCAGACCAACCCCTTTCCGGCCTGTGTCGTTGAAGTAAATCCACTTTTCATTCCAACTGACCCACAACTTTGTGCTTGAGTTCATATTCGAGCATATTAGTGCAGGCCCAAACAAGTTTGTCCTTATCTGCTTGAGCCAGCCCATGTGGCAACCAGCTATTGAGCTTGTACGCCAAGTTTATGCGATGCATTCCGCAACAAATAGTCATGGCACTAACGTCTAACTCCTTAGCAAGCTCTGGAGTGGTAGCACACTGATCTTCTTCCACAAGTTCTCGCAGGCGGGCCTCATCAGCAAGAGTAGGCCGGCCAGAGCGCTCTGATTCTTGAATGTCATAGTCCTTGTTTGTGAACTTTCGGTACCAAACCTTCACTGTGTCTATGATACAACATTTGTAATTAAAGCTGTACACATGATTTGGCGACATTCTATAGCTGATTTTTTGCAACAGAATTGGAAGTAAATGATAGTTCTAATCTGGTAACTTGATAGTTCCGTTTATGACACCTTTTTTATAGTGATAACGATATTTTTTTACAAATTTCACAATACAGTGTTCTAAATCAAGTATCCTTTTTCAAATGCCAAAATTCATTTGACAAAATTTGATTAAACACTCCAACGCGAATTCAGACGGTACTCGCTGCGACGGAAAACTCGGTATTTTCCTTATTTAAGAAGAAATTGAATTCATTTAAGAAGTTTGTAAAAAAACTTATAGTTCTTAAAAGAGCTAATTTGTTTATCAATTAATGCAGACTTTGTCACTTTCATCTTCCCAAAACTGCAAATCCACTTTTAAATACTTTTCAGAATGTTACATACAAAGAACGCACAAATTTCGTAAAGGGTTTCGTTCAACATAATTAACATAATAGCACAGTTCAGTAAATATAAATTACAAGGATGGATTAGCAATTTAAAAAGGTAAGAAAAATTATGCGCTTAAGTAAATGCTGGTATTTGTTCTTGAAAGTTATACAAGAGGAGTGATTTTTTTTTCTGGTGGTGTTTGGTATACAAAGTCGAGACTTTGTATACCAAACACCACCAGAAAAAAAGAGTGACTTCCTTTGGTATACAAAGTCGAGACTTTGTATACCAAAGGAAGGAATTATTTTTATTTTCTCCAGTGAAGTTTCATTGTTACGCAGTAGTCATTTTTTTCCTCACAGTTATTTTATAAAACTTCCAGTCGAAAATAAGAATCAAAATATTGTAAGAGTTTTTTTTACTGTTGTTATTGCGCAAAGTGCAGAAAACTTGTAGCTTTAGCTGGATATTTGCTGTTTAGTTAAAAGATTACAATTTTGCTTTTAGGTGTTACAAAATCTGCATTAAAATAGTTCAGGTAGTTTTTATATGATTCAAAAAATATTGTGTAGGATATTTGAATTGCCTAGTAATTTGCATTTTTTAATCTAGTTTTATTCACAATGGAAATCTATATGCAAAAAATCTGATGTGTACACCACATGACTTTCTTGTACAGAATATTAAATTATACATATTTTTTTCCTGATTTTTCATTTAAGCTTTTTTCCTGGAATTTCATTAGAGATATATATTTGTCATTCAATTAATTCAGTTCTCACTTCGCGAAAAGGCAAAAATACATAAAAACTCAAAATACCTATATTAAAAATTGTAGCATGAAGAAAAACATAAAAAACAAAATACAGTTAAAACAATTAAAACAATTTTTTATAATTATAATTACAGTTTCTACTCAAAAACAAGCAATTTAGCCAGTGGCAAGAAGGCAAACTTTTCGGTGCACAAACTGAAAGTTTACTTTTCGTCTCACTCGGCACAAAGACACTGAAGGTATAGAAACTGGCTTAATTTGTTGTGGACGCTATGCTGAGTCAATATATAGGATAATTTAATAACTTAAATGATAATTCCAGAATGGATTAAGCATAATTTAATTCGCAATAATAAAAGAAGACGTTATTTTGTTGTTGCAAAACTCAGTTTCTCTAGATTGGCAACAAATCCACTATTCTGCTAAGTTTCAAATGTAAATAAATATGGCTGCTATGGCCAAAAAAATTAGGCTTCGCCGCACTTAAACAACTTTTAAATTGTTGATGATTTAACAAATATAAGATGCAGGTTAACTAAAGGCATACAAACCTGAATCGGAAAATAAGAACAACATACTTCATTTATTCTTAAAGCAAAAAATGCATAATTTACAAACATATAAGAATAAAGAAACTGAGCTCACTGAGCCGAGTAACAGAGTGGATATATATATATATATATATATATACTGGTGAAATAAATTAAGAGAATTTGCATTTTTTATCGAATTGCATGAAAAGCACTGAATTTAAGAAAAAACCACTGCTTCTAGATAAAAATGCAAATCTTGTACTGCAAATACGTAAGCGTACATGTGTATGTAGGTGAAGCCAGCAGATAAATTGGCTTTATAAGCGCGTGGAGGGTAAGACGAAATGCGTTCGCTAGTACACCTTGGCAAATTCCTTTGTGTTAGCTCGCAGCAATCGGTTAAATTCACATCGGAACAGTAAAAATGATTAACCACCAACGTTTAGATGATGGAATGAGGCGACGAATTGTAGGGAAGCTAGAGGCAGACCAATTGCAAGTCCATATATGCAGAGAGTTTAATTTAACGCCCAGCGTAGTGTGTAACTTATGGAAACAAGTCCAGGATATTGGATCCATCGAGAGAAAGCCTGGGCAAGGTCGTCCAAGAGCCACGACGGCCAGAGAAGATAGCTATTGTCCATTTTAGCGAGACGTAACAGAGAGGCTACAGCTTCTCAGCTCTCTTGGGACCTGTATGCAGCCACAAGAACCCGTGTAACAAGGTTGACTGTTTCCAAAAGACTGAATGAGAGAGGGTTGTTTGCCAGAAGACGTTCTGTTTGCGTCCCGCTAATGTCTACGGAGAGGAGAGTCTGATTAGCATGGTGCAGGCAGCATACTGATGGGAGTAGGGAGCAATGGGCGACCGTTCTGTTCACCAACGAGTCCCGTTTTAGCCTAAACACCGATTCTCGCCGTATTTTCCTATGGAGAGAGCCAGGGACCCGCTACCTACCCTCCAATGTCTACGAATTCAACAATTATAGCGTTGGCGGTATAATGGTCTGGCAGGCATCATGTTGGATGAGCGCACACCTCTCCACGTCTTTGATAGAGGCTCTGTGACTTGTGTGAGGTATAGGTATGAGATCTTTGAGCCCTTTCCGGGGTGCAGTGCTCCCCGAGTTCATCTTACAGAACGATAACGCGAGGCCACATAGAGCTCTTCTGGTCGGCGAATTTCTCGAGAGTGAGGATATTCGCCGGATGTATTGGTCAGCCAGGTCTCCAGACCTCAACTCTATACAGCATGTCTGGGACGCTCTGGGGAGGACAACTGCAACTCGCAACCCCCTCCGAGAACCATCCGGAAACTGAAAGCAGCGTTGCTGAACGAGTAGGACCATTTGCCTCAGGCACTGATAAACAGCCTTATTTCTAGTATGACATCACGCTGCCAGGCCTGTATGGCTGTAAGAGGGTACCATACCCCCTATTAACTCATTTTTTTTTGTCTACTGCAACCGCTGTTTCAGACCTTCAGACTCCCATGAGTGTTACACAAGAACATGTGTGTCTATTATAAATGTTGAATGTTTATTTTGTTTGTATTATATCAACATACGTTCACACCAAATTTTATTAAAATCTGTCCAATAGTTCTGGAGATCGTAGATCAAATATGAAAATTTTCTTCACTTATTTCACCAGTGCATGTACATATATTTATATACTTTTGGTGAGGCCGATTGCTACCGAAATAGGAGGTGCATATCAACATGTTATAGCAGTCCTATATACAAAATTTCAACGTTCTGAGATTATTCGTTTTTGAGTTATGTGAAATACATACATACGTACGTAGGTACGTATGGCACAGACGCCATGAAAAAAATCTCTTCAGAATCCATTTTAAATCAGTTTTATAATTTTTTTGGGGGGAAAAAGAGTCCTTTGTTCTGTCCTTACGTGCAGATTTCACTCAAAAACATCGTTATATTACATTCGATAGCGGTCAAAATGGATATGTTTGTTGAAATATGATACCCGAAGTTTTTCGCATTATATTGCTTCCTTTTTACTTCGTACAAAGAAGTAAAAAAGCTAAGGAATGCGAAAGTAACATTAAATCTATCCATTAGCTTTGAAATCTATAGCTGCCATTTTTAGCATTTAATAAATATGAGTTTTGAGAGAAAAAATTATTAACTAAAACTGTATTTTATTAGAATAAACTTTCGTTTAAAAAATTTGCTTAGAACATGAAATCACAACTAAATTTCTTTGTTGACTGAAGAAGCCACGTATTTTATTCTCAAACATTTCAAATACTTTTAGAATATTATTATTAGTTCATAAAAGTAGAAAGAAAATAAATTTTAGTATGCTTCAACCGTTAAGCGAAATATAACAGTTTTTCGAACTTGCTATTCTTCCTATACCTTAAGCACATAGAACATCCTATCAAAGCACAACACCTGGAACTGCCTTCGTTTTGAAGTCTTTTCATGCATAAATGTAAGAAAATTGTTGCCCCGGAAGAAGATATTTCATGCACCGTCTTTCCATTTACATAATATTACATTCTCAGAACGTCAACTTTTGAATCGACAAAGGGAATTTTAATACCTTTGAAGCTCACATGTTTTCTAAAAATATAACACTGAATTTGTATCACTCGAAACATCGGGATTGGTTTATAGATCTGTGACGTCAAAACTAGATTCATAAAAGTGTCCCTCCTCTTTTCTGGGAATAAAGTAATCAACTTGAAATCTAAAAATAACTGTGAATTTTCCAATTTTATTCTTAGAAGTTGTAAGTAAAGATTTAATAACTTTAAATCCTTTCAGTGTTTACTTTTTTAATCAGGTGGAACACATTTGTCGCAAACATTTATCGATCCCTTATTCCAAACTCTGAACAATTTAATGAAACGAAGAAATGTGAATTTAATCTCAGACGATTTATTCTTTGGCTTCGCTTTATACTCGAAGTAAATTAAATTTCTTCTCCAAACTGAAATGGCAGCAGCTTCTCTAAATAAATTCTCGATTACGTGTCTTTATTAAAAACATCATGTTGATATTAATGAAAGAAGCTAAGTTAAGCATTCATTTTCGATAATAAATGTTCCTATTGTTAAGCAACACTGAAAATGCATACATACTGCAAATAATTAAATATTTATTTACTCACGTATCGAAGCCTGTTAGAAATGTATTATAGTTTCTTTCTTCAGATTTTTAATTTCCTGAACAAAGAATGTTAATAAAGGGAAGAAAGTAAGTAAGCTCAATGAGTTTTTATTTCATCCTTAGGGATTCATATGTTGTCTGTATTATCTTTCCAGCGTATATTCTAAGAATGAATAAATTCCACTTTTCGTATGAATTGTGTTATCTGGAAAAGGATCGTTTCTCAAATTTGACCGTAGGAGACAAACTACAAAAGAATGAAGTAGGTACAGAGTTTTGATAAAAAATTTGTAAATTTTATTCGATCTATTATTATCCCTTCACTCACTAAAGTGGCAATTACTTTCATTTCAGGGTTTTAAAGAATACATTTTATTCAGAATAGTTTTGCTTACAAGTAAAGACAAATAGGAAACTTTTGTATGAGAACGAAACCTTGTTGTGTAATTATTAAGGTTATTTTGAAGTAGGAGACATGAAAAATGAGCACTGCCATCTCCGGGACTTGGACCTCTCGAATACGCGCCGAGTGTGCTACCTTTACACCACGAAGGCATGCAGAAAGAAGGGAGGAAATACTTTATAGCTGTTGCAATTCATTGCTCTTATTTTTGTCTATGATTTTGTCATTATAGAGACATTTATTGTCAATGTCTAAGGGAATTTTCCAGTTTTATGTCCGTTACGCTACGCTACCAGTACATTTATGATCCTTGGAGCCTATTAAGTATTGTTGTTTGAAGAGATATAAAATCTTTACTTTAACTTTCACGTGACCGGGCAAATGGCCACTTCTCAGAGCATTGTCGTTTGACGTGCATTAGATCTTTAATTATTTTTATCAGAGTTCGAATCCTAGCAAGGGCATTGCACATTTTTCACACCTCCTGCTCCGAAATAAAATGCCTAATGTCTCTGCAATAAGTCCTACATCTCAACTGAAGTAATATACCTAGTCAGTACCTATACATAGCCTGTAACTGTGACTCTGCAAATTGCATCACTTGTGGCTGAAGGGCTTTTGAGAGACTACACATTCTAGAAGGAATCAGCCGTCACTTTAATCTATACAGTTACTTTGGAATAGGGAATTGGCGTTAGTAAATAATCGTGGAAACTGATATCAGGCTAATAAGCACAGCTCTTTATACTTCTCTGCCCAGTTAAAGTTAAATACTCTTCATTGGTCCACAGAATTTTTGCGAGAAATTTTCATCTCCGATGTGCCAATACAGAGGTTTCTAAGCAAACTTCTGCTACTCTGTTTCATAGCTATTTTCTACACTCTGCACAGTAGGTAAGTGATACTGGAATATTCGAAGTGTTTCTGTAGAACTGTGTTCCTGTTTAAATTGAAATTGTTTGAAACACATCTGAGACCTCTCCTGACATCCTGTGTGATGGCTTGGCGAAACTGCAAATTTCATCGAGAGGCAGTCATATCGCCTCCAGTCGCATGTACTACTTGTGTCTTCAAACTTTCCGATTTGTGCACTATTTGTCTTGGAGATGGGCCTCTGAGAAAATTATGCAGCCGAAGAAATCTGCATAATGCTTCAACAACATTACAATCGTTCGTGTAATGTAGCTACACTACGCTGATTCCGACAAAATCACTCCCTTCAACTTCTTGACAGATGGTTTGTCATTCGTAAGAACTGCGCCTTCCTCCACAATAAAGAAAAGTATGCAGCATATTTCAATTTTTATAAAGAATGGAAGAAATTGTAATACTCAAGCTCAAATAGAGTTCCTTGAAAGCTAGAATACTGAAGAACTATGTAGTGACTATTCGCTGAGTTCTTGTGCGTAAGTAATAACTCCGGGGAGGATTAAATTACTCTTTTATTCCAACTCAAATTATGTTTACAGATGGCCCCTCTCGGGCGTACAAGACGCCTCCACTTGGTCTTAAAACCGAAAAAAAAAATATGAAACTAATCTGCTGCTAAATAAAATTAACCAGCCGAAACTGCAAGAATCAATCTCGTGGATTGGCTTTTAATTAAAGACTTTAGCTTAAATACTCTTTTATACCTTATTTGCATAAATCATAATCCTGAAAACTCATTCGGCCAGGGAAACATAGGTAAGAAATTAGAAGACTAAAGGCTTGTTCCAAAATAAAAATAACTGTTAGAAAAAGAAAGTAAAACCCTACAAAATCTTCGCAATTTAGATACCTTCCAGCACCGAAGAATTGTGTAAACGGGTCAGTTCTCAAGTCTAAATAAATATATTTCTCCTACGTGCGTAGGCAGAAAACTATGGCAGAACATCCTGTTATCCATTTTACGCTGCTCCTTGTTTTACTTGAAAGTTTGAAATGCGAGGAAATCTCGTTAGATGATATACCAAATTGGTTCATATTTTTTAATTAGCTGTTTTAACGGAAAATTTTTTAGACATTATTAATGGTAATCTTCTGTCTCTTCTAGGGACTCAGAAATCATTTTCATGTCTTCTAATTTATTACGGAAAATTATCATTACGTTTCTTTGAATTTATGTTCGATGTTCGAATTTATGTTCGATATAATTGATGTTCACTCCCAATTTTTTAGAGATTTACGTCTCAAAAAACCGATCGCTGGTAATTGGTTTCCTTTTCTTCAGGAGCGAAAATGTTTTTGCTCCTGAAGATGAGGGACCTGTGTCTGATTGCCTTCCAAAATAATAGAGTTTCGTTCAAACTTTGAGCCAAAATAAGTTTACGTGTTTTGCCTACGAGATTTGATTTTTTCATTGGCTTGTTTCTCTTCCATTTGAACGATGTATCATATTTTTATAAAAATTTTAAAAATTGCATGAGATGAATAATTTGATAAATGATTCTATAATTGAGTTTCCGTTAATACCTATTTTGTATTGAAGCTTTATCATGGACAGAAAAAAATTACATACACTGATATATTTGCTAAACTTTTAAATGGAGGTCCATATTGCTGTAAAAATCATTAAGTTCTGAATTCTCAAAAACGACAAGAATTTTTAAATTGTCAAATATTTTTCCAGCTCAGTTTAAAATATCCTTAAATTTCTTGCATTACCCAGCTTCCTTTATCTAAAAGTTTATGTTTTCTTTCATAATCTCTAATTTAATAACTGCAAAAATATTTGGTCGAGAGATTTCCTTCGCTGTTCTACAGTACGAATTAGTAATAATATATTTCACTGAACATATTGGCAAACTCAAGAATATCCTTTTTCTCTACAATGATACACACAAAGCGTCTTTTGATGTATTGCATGTTAAGATGTCTTGAAACCACTTCGAGAATTCCATTTCTCCTGCAATTCCTTTCATTATTTAAATATTCTCCCTTACAAGACTTCGAATAATTGCTTTTACGAAACAATCATTAGCCATGGGAAATTTCTCAGTCATGTGCTTGTAAGGGTTCACATGCATTGTCAGTCAAACTGTTTAAAACATTTCATTTTGGCGCCTTAGAATCGCTATGATAATGATGATGATGATGATGATGCTTTCGCACTTTTCGATAGGCTGTAAGTTGAACAGTATTTTAACTCGTTTTAACCTGGAATTCAATTCGCGTAAATAACTGAATCACATAATTCCCTTATTTTCCTCTGCATATTAACAACACGTATTTAAGCTCCAATTCACTATTTTAGTGGTTGTTTTCCTATTTAATCCTTTTTATGAGAATTTTTCATTATGCTCATGAATAAACGGTTCTTTCGCGTTTTTATGTCTTTCATGCGTTTATCGATAGTTTTTCATAAATTACTAATACTCAAGAATTCAGTTATTTTGATAGTTGTTGTTATTAGCAAACATTTCTAGCCTTTTGTCATGTAAAGATTCATTCAAAAAAACGTTCTTGTGATCTTAAAAAACAAAATTCTGTCATTTAAAACATTCGCAATAATCTTTTTATTTCTTTTGAGTTAGTTACAAAATTTTCTGAATGCTTTACAAATTCATTTCAGTAATCAATTTCTTTTCTACAGCTTGCTTTAAGCTATAGGTTCGTAGAGATCATTTTAAACACTACGACTGGTGAAAAGAAAGAAATTGTTCTTTACAGAAATGAATAGCAACTCTACAGCAAGGTAAACAGTCAGAAGCTTAGACTGCAACTGAGCTATCTTTAAAATCCAAACGTCGACCGATACAGAGTCGAAAGATTTACAACGAAATAAAAGAAATAAACACTTACAAACACACAAAAAAAAATAGCTACAAGTTTGATTAAATAAAGATACCCAATAAGTTTGGTTCTTTATTCTGTCCTTGCACAAAATTCTCTAAATAAACAAATAAAATGAAACAAAGCGTAACACTGAAAAATAAGGAAAAATCTGATGACTTCCTTGTACGGAATATTACGCATTTTTTCCTGCCTTTCGTTTAAATTATTTCCTCGAATTTCATTAGAGTTACATTTTTCATTCAATTATATTCAGTTCTCACTTCGCGACAAGGCAAAAATACATAAAAATTCGAAATA
Organism: Stegodyphus mimosarum; assembly: GCA_000611955.2. Lineage (NCBI taxonomy): Eukaryota > Metazoa > Arthropoda > Arachnida > Araneae > Eresidae > Stegodyphus > Stegodyphus mimosarum. The sequence goes on from KK115358.1 coordinate 490,283, forward strand.
TGTATATTAAAAATTAAAAGATATAGAAAAACATAAAACACTAAATACAGTTAAAACAATCTCATTTTTTGCAATTAAAATTGCAGTTTCTACTTCGAGAATGGATTAAGAATAATTTAATTCGCAATAATAAAAGAAAACGTTGTTGTTGCGAAGCGTAGTTTTTGTAGATTGGCAGCAAATTCACTATTTTCCTAAGTTTCGAATGTAAACAAATATGGCTGCCATGACAAAAAAATTAGGTTTAGCCGCACTTAAAAAACTTTTAAGTTGTTGATAATTCTACAACTATAACATGCATCTTAACCAAAGGCATAAAAACCTTAACTAGAAGATAAGAACAACATAATTCAACCATTTTAAAGCAAAAAATGCAGAATTTACAAACATATAAAAATAAAGAAACTGAGCCCACTGAGCCGAGTAACAGAGTGGATATATATATATATGTATATACATACGTTTTGGTGCGGCCGATTGCAGTCAAAATGATTTGCGCATCTACATGTTATAGTAGTCCTATATACAAAATTTCAACGCTATGAGGTTATTCGTTTTTAGTTATGTGAGATACATACTAACGTTCGTACGTACACACAGACGCCACGAAAAAAATTCCCTTCAGAATCCATTTTAAATCAGTTTTGTAATTTTTTGGGGGGGAAACAGTTCTTTATTCTGTCCTTACGCTCAGATGTCACACAAAACCATCGTTAAATTACATTTAATAGCGGTCAAAATGGATATTTTCGTTGAAATACGATACCCGAAATTTTTTTGCGATTACGATACTTTCTTTTTACTTCGTATAAGAAAATAAAAAATTCTTGTTACCTTAATAAACAAAATTCTATCATTTAAAACATTCACAATAATCTTTTTATCACCTTTTTTATTTCCTGTGAGTTAGTTACAGTATTTTCGGGATGCTTCACAAATTGACTTCATTAATCAATTTCTTTTCTACTGTTTGCTTTATGCTATAGGTTCGTAGAGATCATTTTAAACACTGCGACTAATGAAAAGAAAGAAACTCTTCTTTATTGAAATGAATAACATCTCTACAGTAAGGTAAACCTACAGAAATAGCTCAGGCTGTAACTGAGCTATCTTTGAAATCCAAACGTCGATCGATACCGAGTCGAAAGATCTACAGCGAAATAAAAGAAATAAACACTTACAGACATAAAAAAAGTTACTACAAGTTTGGTTAAAGAAAGATACCCAATAAAGTTACTGCATAAAATCCCCTAAATAAACAAATAAAATGAAACAATGCGTAACACTGTTAAAATAAATAAAAATCAAAATGCAATTAAGTAAAATACACATATTTACATAAATTTGCAACAACTGACAAAGATTAGATAAAAGTTTTAGGAACAAATACTTTCAGACTGTGTATTAATTGCATTTGAAATATAAAAAATAGTATTTTATGCAAATATTTGCAATAAGGCTTTTATATGCGTTCTTAATTAATGCGTTGTAGTATTGTATCTATAATGCCTTGTGGGGTTTTACTTATTTAATTCCAATGTTCAATATCAGTACCCCACAAACACTAGCACACTACAAACACCACACACACAAGCGAATAATCGCTTAAGTGTGTGAATAAACAAGTAAGACTTAAGAAGGGTTAACTATCTTTTATGTCTCAGAATAAATACAATCAACTCCTGCTCGGAGTATACACAAAGCCTCCACTTGGGCTTGAACTTAAATGATTATGAAATGAAACTAAACTAAGCTTAACTAAAGCTATCTGAAAGATATAGCCGAAGCTCTCAGGTTTCTAAGTTGGGCCCTAAGTCTTAATGAAATCGGCGAAGCCAAGCAAGGGCCTAAAGTATGGCAGAGCGTAGTAGCTAAGAGAGAATATAGCCAAATGGCAAAAGCGCGCTAGTCGGGAAAATCAGACTCTCTCTCTTGAAGTCGGTGAAGCATCGACTTAAATAGTACTCTTACTGAATTGCATTCACTGCTTTTCTGAAACTACATTCTGGCAGGAAATTTTAAGCTGAAATTAGAATAAATAGGAAAGAATCATAACTTAAAATAACTGTTAATAAACTTAGGATAAACCTTACAACCTCTTTAAATTATTATTTTAATAAGGAAAGTAACTCTTTCAGATCAAGAGTTACATTCCATTTCTCCGAATTTAATATGAGAAGCAAATACTACAAAATAACAGAATAATATCCTATAAGGTTAGAAATAGACAAAAACATCTCTCACACGATTCCTTCTTTCCAAATGGCATGGCGCCAAATGTTAGAATATTGTATATTCATTCGTCAAAAGTCTTTTTCCCACAACCGAGATTATTTTTCTTTCCCGTGAAAGAATTTTTTGATGTTTCATAAATTCTATTCTTATCGAATGTTATGAAGCGAGTTGCAGATAAAACGGAAAGAAGACTAGGGCCATAAAAATGTTCTTCCTAAAAAAGAAGTGGACATTTTTTTCTAAAATTTTGGATTTCAAAGAGGTTTGCAGCGACATTTTTAATGTGCAAAGTGGCTCTTTTAAGGTTAGAAACATGTTTAGTTATCTAATTTCATGATACGTCACTTTATTCTTGTTTTCTCCACCACATCATTTTGTTGCTTTTCATTCATAACAAACACGTGATCTTCTTTCGTCTCGCTGTCCAAACGGTATTGTCATCAAGCAGAATGGTAGCGCGGGCTCAAGTCTTTGAACCCGCGCTGGATTATCGACCAATCCATAGTCTTTTGTGATTGTTATGTGTTTGCCAAATGAAGGCATGAATTTTTCAATCCAAAAATTCTATCGAAAAGTTGATGCTAGGTGAAGAAAGAGAATACGAGACCCTTTGTGAGCTTTTGATAAAAACTGGAATGCATTTATGTTGCTTTGCTTAAATTAAATTATTTAATCCAATCCCTCCAATCTGTGTGCAGCTGGAAAACTCTGACTTGATGGAGCGTTGTCCATTATTGATACGGATAATTGTTAAGATTGCTTACTACTATTTATAAATATCAATACTTGCCTATTGATAATATGTTACCTATTTATAATTAATTCTATGTTTGTAAGGTTTTAGTTTAAACTAACAAAGTTTTATGTTAATTTCTCTTTCCTGTGAACTCTTACTTCAACTTCCCATTAGAATGAGCACGCGATTCAGCTGTATGCTAATTTGAAGTGGAGCCAAGTTTTGTATTTAAAGGTTAGCAAGGAACTTCTCAGTGTGAGAGAGCTTATAGTCTCAGATCGGATAGTCTCAGATTATAGTCTCAGATCTCAGATGGTGTATACTACAACGCGGTTACAGCTCATCTTATTCAAGACACTGCATTCGTGAGAAATAAATACACAATTCCAAATGGTTACAGGATTCATTTTCTTGTGATCACTTCTAAAGACTAATAAACGAACATTTGAAATAATCCCATAAAAAGCAGTTCAGCCAAAAAAATACTCGCATTTCGAAAAATTGCTCGATAATGATGAAAGGCGATATCAGCAATGAAGACACAATAAAGAATAAGTGGTTGAAATCAGATAGTAATTATTATATTTATTGATAAACACTTCTAGAACCATCATCCATTAGCAGACATACAGGAAGGGAGGAAGAAAAAAAAAGAAAGTGTAAAGAAACCAGGAATTCCATATATTCCATATATGCCTTTCTATCTGACGCATCAATAAAATTTAACTTGCATTTTCTCGGCTCGAAGCATAACTTAGAATATCAAGATATACATTTCTCGACATTGAAAACGCAACACCAAGAAGGTGTGGTCAGGAAGTGAAATTTGGAAAAAAGACAAAGACAGCAAGCAGCAATAAGTGATCTTTATTTCAAAATCATAGTCAGACTACAGAGCGAGAACGGCGTTGGCGCAGTATGATGTAGAACCACCGCGGACAGCGATGCACGAAGAAGCACGTCTAGACATAGAGTCAATTAGAGTGCGGATGGTGTCCTCAGGGATGGCTCTCTATTCCCTTTCAACCATTTGCCACAGATCGTCTTCTGAACGAGGCAGGGGCAGAGTCTGCAAACGGTGTCCAATCACATCCCACACATGCTCGATTGGTGACAGATCAGGAGAGTACGGTGGCCAGAGAAGCATCTGTAAACCTTGCAGAGCATGTTGGCAGATGCGAGCACTGAGCAGCCCCTGAAGGTAGGAGATTGCCACCGGCCGCAGTACACTATCCAAGTATCGTTGGGCCGTCATAGTGCCCTGAATACGAACTAGAGGTGACCTGGAATCGTAGGCAATAGCGCCCCAAACCATTATACCACGTTGTCGCGCGGTGGGGCGTTCCACAGTTACTGCCGAGTTACATGTGTCTCCACGTCTACGCCACACACGTATGCGGCGACTGTCACTGGATAAACAGAAGCGTGACTCATCTGAGAACACGACGTTTCGCCATTCTATCATCCACATCGCGCCAGTCCGGCACCATTCTAAACGTTGGCATCTATGATGTGGGGTCAATGGTAGTCTTCTTAACGGACGCCCTGAGTGCAGGCCACGTTCAGCCAATCGACGGGAAATGGTTCTCGTCGACACGGGAATATCCAGGGTATCTTGCACATGCTGCAGAATCGCGGTACAAGTGACTTGCGGGACCGCCACATCTTGTCGGTGGATGCGTCGATCCACGCGTGCTGACGTCACTCTGACTGCATCTGCACCCCTCCTTCTTCCCACATTCCCTTGTTCCAACCATGTTCGCCATAGCCGATGCACCGTGCTCTCATCCATATGGGTATCAGCTGCGATTTTACGTAAGGACCAACTCGCCCTTCTCAGTCCGATCACCATACCCCTCGTAAAATCGTCTATCCGCTGGAAGTGCTTTCGCTGACGGCGGCCTGGCATTCTCTTCTATTACACGTATCCTCTGGGACAAAAACCAACTTTCTTCGATAATTCGTCTGGCAGAAATACCGACACGAATATTGCTCATTCTGCACGTTCCATCCCTTATACCTTACTTCACGTGAGTCGGAAAGCTGCTCATTTCACATCATTCGCGTAACTCAGTGACGTTCGTCTACTCTAAAATTTGCATAGATTTCTGACCACTCCTTCTAGGTGTTGCATTTTCAATGTCGAGCAGTGTATGTTGAAAATATATACACTGCGCAAAAAAAAAAAAAAAAAAAAAAAAGTTCTATATCTCCCGTTCTACTGGGCCGATTGATAAAATTCAAATTGCGTTTTTCGTGTGTCGAAAGCATGACTTAGAATATATATTAGACATATATATAGCGTTGTTCCTAATATAGTAACTTTGACACAAAATCGGACTTTTCTGAAATGGCATGCCAATTTTTTTTTTCCTTATTTCGATTTTACGACTCAAATTATGCCAAACTCCCAAGCGCAAGAGTAGTTTTTAAATAATTAGCTCTCAAAACTTTAGCTCCCCAATGTTAATTGAAATTTGGTATATATTTATTAATATGTCTTTTTTTTATTAAACTTACTTGATTCCTTCTTTCGGAATTCGAAATTTAGGCTTAATCGAAATATAATTCGCCCATTTTTTATGATTTATTTTTAAATTTGTATTTTTAAATATTTTTTACAAATTTTTCGAAAAACAACCCATAAAGTGTTTAACATCATCTTAAAGTAGATGTATTTCTAAGCATACCTGCAAATTTTAGAGTAGACGAACTCAAATTTATTCAAAATTTTCTAAGATATACGTGAATTTACATTTTGGCACTTTTGAAATTTGGCATCTTTTTTTTTGAGCGATAATAACTTCAAATGTGGTTTACGCACTTTGTTAAAATTATTTTAAAGTGTGAACGATAATTTTTTCCCTATCGTCTGCAATGAAAACAAGAAAAGGAAAATAGGTTGCTATAAATTAAGAAGTTCGCCACAGAAATTATTCTTGGCGAAATCTGAAAAAAATACGCCAAGATAAATTTTTGAATATCTCCGTAAATTTCGCACCAAATTTTACAAAATTTAATATTTAGCCATAATTTGAGTCGTACAATAGAAATATGTAAAAACACATAGGGATACGAAATATGAAGTTGCATTGTGGCCCAAACTAGATAACAAAATAAGCCTCTAACAGCAATGACTTTGACGAGCTAGCAGGCTAAACTCCAACAACGGTCAAGAAATTAAAGTATAATTTAGAAAGCTAAGACGTCTATTTCAGAACTTGAGTTTCTAATAACAGTTAAGTCATCTTATATAGATGATATAATCTTATATCTTAGTCATCGTATATAGATGATGTAACGGTAACTGGAAATCGTTAAATTAGTACTGCTATACGATAAGATAGTTGAGCTTGTGTTATAAATATAAATGCGTGGATCTGATATTAATCCTGTTAAAGACTTTTTCTTAAGGACTTAAATTTTCATACCAGCATCTTTTTGATTGTAATAATCAGTATATACTTTTGTTCGACAAAATAAATAAAATAATAATAATGCGTTTAAAATCCAAAGCAGATTTATATCGGAATAAACATCTGCAAAAACCAAATACCAGATTGATAATCGTGGCAAACTTCAAGGGAAAAGGGGCGAAACATGCCAAAACCAAAAATGAAATAAGGAATTTACATCTTTCACTGCATCGTCATCAGGAGGTTGGTGCAACAAAAGAAGTAAATTGATCAGACCGTTTCTGAGCCGAAAAAGACACAAAATACAAAGTTCAAAACTTAAAACAATCTCATAAAGCAGTCAACATAATCTGTGGCTTTGTCCGAAACATAAACGAATTTTGAATGAAGCTTAAAATTATTTCAAGTTCCGAACAGACCGAATTCAAAAAACAAAACCTGCAAATACAAGCAATCCAACATATGGAAAAGCAAAAACATATGCAAATTTTGAAAACCCCACAACGCCGGATTAAGCGCTTTTAAAAAATTATAGCTGTAAGGATTTATCTATTTAACTAATAGTTGATTTTAAGTACTTTTCTGTCACCCTCTTTTCATCCAGAATTTTTATGACAGAATGTAAATGAGGTAGATTGAGATACAGGATTGAGATAGATGAGCTTTTATGCTGATTAAGGGAGAAAGAAGTGCTATTTAAGCGAGGTTCTCGCAAGTTAACGTGTTGTGCCTACTTGAGGTTACGTCGTTACCGTAATTTAACAGCAGTTTGATTCTGTGGCTGTGAGCGCTTCTAACCATTAGACTTGTCTCGCCGCTTTTTCTACAAACCAAAGCCTACCCTGCTCGTTATTTCATCCCGTGAGCCGTTAGGCTAATCTTACTACATTTGATTTTAGTTCAACATTACCTATTTAAGACAGTAGTGTTGGCTTGTGTAAACAAAAGTTGGGTCATTATTACTTCTTTGTGTTCAAATAAAAGGGTCTTATACACCCTTCTTCTGAATTTTGTTTTTGTAATCATAATATAAAGTATTCCTCCCGCCTTCTTCTCATGCCTTCGTGGTGGTCAGCATGCTGGGCGCATATTCCAGAGGTCCGTGGTTCGAGTACTGGCGAAGGATTTGCTCATATCTTCACTTTCCTCATTCAGAAAAGTCCTAATATTTCTACAAGTGACGCCCAAACTAAAAAAGGTGGTGGATGATGATTCCCAACCACCAGGATGTGGCGAATGGGTCTCTTAATCTCCGGTCGCTTTTTAAAAGGGGGGAGTATATAAGGTATTTCTCCTGCCTGCTTCGCATGCCTTGGGAATGTAGTGGTCAGCACGCTCGAAGCGTATTCGAGAGGTCCGTGGTTCGAGTCCCGGTGAAGGCGTTGCTCATTTTTCACATCTCCTGCTTTCAAATAACCTAATGACTCTATAGTAAGACTTAAGATAATTTTTCTATAGTCTTTTTTTTTCCAAAGTCGATAGTGTATAACTTCCTCAGAATACCATACTTTATATATCATCAAATCACACTCTGTTAGAAACTTGTAAATTGTAATTTTTAATTTGTAAATTGTAATTGTAAATTTTAATTTGTAAATTATTATTGTAAATTATAAAATTGTTGCAAATTTGAAAATTGTTTCTAAATTACCCTTTTCCTCCTTTTTAGTGACTATCCAACGGTTTTCAATAATCATTTTTTATCCAAAGGTCGTTCAACTAATTCCCAAGCTTCATTAGCCTGCACTGAACTCAGTTCTTGTATCATTGCATGTAGCCCAAAATGACTTTCAGCAGACTCTACAGCTTCATCATATGTCTGAAGTAATTCTTGATTTGTATTACATACTAGATAATCTTTTAATTTTTCTGATGTTACTTGAAAGGATTCTGATATTGGCATTTCCAATTAGCTATTTCCGTTGTTTTTATCGTATAGGTTTGATGGTAAAATCTACTCAGATTGTTGATATGTTGGTTGCATCAATATACAGGGTGTTTATAAAGTCACGGACCCATTTTGATGTTTAATAACTCATAAAATAATAAAGATATAAACAAACTTATGGCGTTTATTGATGGAATAACTTATATATTTTCTTTTTCAAGTTTGAATATCTTTACTTTTGCAAATATCGTCTGCGCGTGTGGTTAATTTCAGATAATTTCATTTTCCAGTCTAAATATCTGTACTTTTCTAAATATCGTTTGTTTATTAATTGCATTTTTTTCTCTCTTTTGTTTTTAGAACTATTGCAATGTTATGTTTACTTTTGATGTGCTTGTTCTAGTACTTTTGTATGTGATGTAAAGGACAACGTTTACAGGAGGAGAGTGTCGAACATTGATGACCTAAAAGCCAGAATTACAATCGCAATAGCCTCTGTGGATGTCGACTTGCTTGCCGGTAACTGGCGTGAAATTGAATATCGACTTGATATTCTCCGTGCGACGAAGGGGGCACGCGTCGAAGTTCATTGACAAGGGTCGTGAAACTTTTTGAGTCTATCTAACCATTTATGTTATTAATTTTAATCTATCTTTATTATTTCATGAGTTATTAAACATCAAAATGGGTCCGGGACTTTATAAACACCCTGTATTTCATATAAGATCATATAAGAGTTGTAATTATTTTCTTCTGATCCTTGTTGATTATTTCTAAATTGTTTTCATTGTCGTTAATTTTTTTTTTTTTTTTTTAATTTGATTTTCATTTCTCTTCAGCATTAAATCATTTCTCTTCAGCAAGGCTGATCCAAGTTTCTGCTCGTTAAATTTAATCTCTCTCGCATTTTGAATTTTATTTAGTTCAAAAATTTAAATTTTACATGGTCCTCTCTTCATGCTGCAGATTCCCATAATTCCTTTTTTAGCTTTAAATTCATCTTTCCACGTTTTTCTCGTCTTATATGAACATACGCGTCACACCTAGATCTTTTAAGATCAGTAATATTAGGCTTGCTCCTTGTACAGAGTTCACAAGATGTTAATTTTTTGTCCTTTAAGTTACTCCCGTTATTCACATACACAGCTATACTTTCACCCTAAAATTTTATTGATAATTTTGCACAATCAAAATATTTCTAACAGTTTCTATTATAGTACGATTGAAACGTTCAGCGTTACCATAGCTCTCCGGAGTGCAAGGCGTTGTAAATTCATGTTTAATTTCGACTTCTCTCAAAAAATTCTTCTTTTACTTTTAGCTAAGAATTCACTAGTTTTTTCCTGTTTGCCTTTCATCTTGAATGATAGGCTTTACTAAAGATTCTGCAATTTCATTCTTCTTCTCAATTGTGATCATAAACAGGAAGTTTCCTCAGTCACTCACGACTGTTAGAAAATAACAACTTTCATCTATTGACTTCTTGATTAGTCCAACTAAATCTGTATGCCATAATTGTAAAATATCTTCACATTGCTTGAATTTCACATTTTTATAAGAAGTTTGTACCTTTTTTAGTCCAAAAGGACAATTTGACCTGAAGGACTATTAATTTCTTTTTGGCATTTTGCGTTGATTCACTACAAACGTTGTTTCACTTTTCAAATTGTTGCCACCAAATGTTATCGCCCTGTATTATATTTAAAGAAATTAAATAATGAAGAAACTGCGTAAATGTATGTATTTTTCTCGCATTGTTATACAACAACGGTGCCTACAGCCATCAAATTTTGAATATTGAACGTTTCCACTCGAATATTGCCGTCTGGAAGCCCAAATTTGAAAGTTGGAATTTGTTTTATTATCGATTTCATATTTCGTAAGACTTTAAAGAATTTTTGATAAACAAACTCAAGAATTTCAAAGCGAGCAATGGCAACGTTGCACAGAAAAAACATTTTTATCTCCAGGGCGTGAGACTGTGTATCGGAAATTCTAAAGATAGCCTCATTTTAAAATTATTTTGAGATAATGCTGTTGAACTGAATTTTATGGTTTAAGTACGAAGAACACGATGTTAAATTAAAAAAAGGTAATATGCAAAATGCTAAAAGAACGCCCCCTTTGGACATAATATGAAATCTAAAATCTTTTTTTTTTTTTT
>KK115358.1:509245-524829 GCA_000611955.2 Stegodyphus mimosarum
CCAACCTCCCGAGAGGACTTTCAGCTCGCCACGTATTTAGAGTGCCCCATGCTACAGGGATACCATACATGTACAAGCATCCATGCCTTCTCCGGGATTCGAACCCGGGCCCTTCGGTATTGCAGTAGGTCCCCCTAACCACCATACCGTCTGGGAAAGGGTTTAGTGAATTTGGATGAATTTTACTACAAATTCTTCATGCCATAATGGATCAATACAACACCAGAAAATAAAAGTAGCATGTTGAATTCTTTTGCTATCAAACTTCGGAAAAGACACTAAAACATATTATAACAGTTCTCAAAAAAAAAAAAAAAAAAAAAAAAAGGATATTAATATATGTTAATACATAGACTTACAATATGCTAATACATAGAGTTTGTGAACCTGGAAAGGCAGACAGTTTAACAATGAATCTTTTTACGAAAACCAGGTTGCTTCATGAGAATAAATCTCTCTTCCACAACGACTGGATTTTAATTCAAGTTGAGTTCTCAGAATCATCTGATGGCCTCCAACAATGATTCTTATTATAGCTTTTCATACATGTTTTAGCTCTATATCACAGTTTCCCAACCTTTCTTGACTCACTGTCAATTATTTTTTTTTTTTTTTTGAGAATTTTATACTGCTAAAATATAAGTAATACCTTACATTTTGTGCATTTCTCTGTAATAAACAATCAGTTTATAGAACTTTGACTAACATGTATTAAAAATTGACTGTCATGATTTGGTATAATTCTTGGAAAAAGAGATATGTCTGTAATATTTTATAATTAATAAAAACTTAAGTATTTGTTTAAAAAGTAAAAAGTTGTCTCAGGTAAATTCACAGAGTACATTCTTACTGTATATTCCTTCCTTAATGTTTACAGATAGCAATACCTCCCCCCCCCCTCCAACATCTCATCAGCATCTACCAGTAAACGTTTTTGCCCATGTTGGGAAATTACGTTCTAGATTAAGGATTTTAATTTCCCGCCTCCCATTATTATTATACTGAAAAAAATATCACTTTTAACCCCACTTATTGGTAACAGCGATTATATTGGAAAAATAAGCTCCAGGTTTTTAATTAATAATTTCTTTTGTTAAAACATAAAATAAATTACAAAAAAAAGTTGATAATAATCAACTATATGAAAAAAAAAACAATGGCTATAACAAAAAAAAATCAATTATTCGTATTTTAAATTTATTTAACAATTAAAATTATATACAAAATTAATATTATGCTTTTTATCTAAATTTTAACTCGTTATTAACGTTATTAAAAATATTTAAAATAAATATATGCATTTTTCACAATTTTTAACTGGTTTTATGCTTAAAATTATGCTCAAGAATGTATAAATTATCTAATACTGCATTTACTGACAGTGACTGAATTCTAGTGGAAAATTAAGCCTGCTGCAGAAAGTGCTCTTTTGTAAACAACATTTGTTGTTTCCATTTCTATTCCTTACTTTGTCAGTAAGGATTCCATCTATTTAAATGTTGTATTCAGTCTATGGATTTAATAATAAAACTTGCAAGAATACACTTGTAGATATAAAAACTATTATTATTTCTCAATGTGTTGTGACTAATGAAAATAGTTATATTGCTGTAATGTGATTCTAATGACCGAAAATTACCAAAGCATGAAAAATATATTATTAACCAAATGAACTCATTCTACCATTGAAATGCCAAAAACACTAATATCCTCAAGAGCAACATACCAAGATATATCTGTACAATACTACTGATGAACATACTAGCATCTTTAGGCCACAGTGATCATATTCAGATTTAAAGAAAAAACAGAAGATATTGCATATTTTGAAGATCCTAAGCTCTATAAATTGACACCTTATATGTGTGACATTAATGTCTGTGTTGTTTCACACTCAGCTGGCATCAAAGGCCTTGAAACAAAGTCTCTGCAAAATGGCATTCATTGTGTACTCAAGTTGATCCTATTCCCCGCTTCTTCAAGTTAATATGCAGAAAGAATGTAGCATGAAAACCAGGAAGCGACCGATTCATTATGGCAAGTTACTTTTCTTCAAAAAGGTTAGGACTGTATGATGATAACTGAGATAAATCTTCTCAGAACATGCACTGTGTTCCTCAGAGCATATACAGTGGCTCACGAAAGTGTTCAGACACTTAACGAGTTTCAGTGAAATATTGCTTTATTTATTAATAAATATTAGAATTTTAGAATGAAAATCTTTTAATAATATCTATAAATTTCTTTTAACAAAGCTACATTAATTATTTTATGAACACGTTAAAACTTTTTTTGGAAAATCAATAATAAAAAAGTAACAGAAAAGTGACCTCACAAAAGTCTTTGTACGCTTTAAAGAAAGCCGCACATATTAATAAATATTGTAGCATCTCTGTCAGTTAGTACAAATACTGCTTTGATTGACACAAAATTCGGCAGGAAAGTATCATATATATTTATGGATAAAAAAATCAATAATTATATACAGAAATGAAAACAATATTAAATTTTTGTAAGTTATCAGATAATGATATACTGGAGACTTTAACACAGAATTACGTATAAAGTGAAAACAAACAGCATAAAATGAAAAAAAAGGACATTAATAGGGCATGTGATCCCCCCCCCCATCTGTATACAATGTTTACACCTTGTGACCATGCTTTCAATTAGGTGGTCAATCGCCGCAGAATTAAGCAATCGCCATTCTTCTTGTAGAGCAGTTTCCGGCTCAATAAGATGGCTGGAGGTGGGAAACGTGAAGATACAGCACGGCCGAGAGCATCCCAAAGATTTTGAATAGGATTAAGGTCGGGCGAATATGCTGGCCACGCCATACGTGCAATCCCTTCACTCTCCAGGCAGTCATCGACGATGTCATCTCTATGGGGACGTGCATTATCGTCCATTAAAACAAAAGTAAGGCCAACTGCTGCAGCGCAAAATCTCACAATGGGTTCTAGGACTTCATCTTGATACCTGACAGCCGTCAAAGAACCTCGTTTAAAGATGTGCAGGTCGGTGCGATATCCTAATGAAATCCCTGCCCAAACCATAATGCTTCCGCCTCGGAATGCGTGATGTTCGGTGACGTTTTGGGACTGACTGCGTGTTCGTTGTTCACGCCATATCCTTATACGCTTGTCATCTGGCTCCAGAGCAAATCTTGACTCATCAGTAAACACGACATTGCCCCAGTCAGACACGTTCCAATTGACATGTTCCCGACATCACTGTAATCGTGCCTCTCTTGACTGGACGGATAGAGGAACACAAACTCGAGGTACCCGGGCGTACAGTCCACTCATATGTTATCTTCGTACAGTAGCTGCAGGTATCGCCTTACCAATGGACGCTGTAACCATAATGTTACACGTGTGGAGGTCGCTCTGCGATTCCGCTTGCCTACAATAGCAATATATCGATCTTCCGCGGGGGTTGTAACCCTTGGGCGACCGGGTACGGGCCTTCGGACAACTGTCTATGTTTTTGGAATTGTTTCCATAAACGTGAAATTACAGAATGATGAACGCCGAAGAAAAGAGCAACACCTGTGATCGACTGTCCCGCTTCAATGCGCCCCACAGCACGCCAGCGCTCAGAATCTTCCATTCGTCTTCTGGAAGTCATAGAAACACGTATGTCTTGAAAACAAATTGTACGAAAGTTTCAAACACCTTCTATCAGAACTTACAATCAACTTATGTAACCCTTCATAACGCTGGCTTCTTGTAAGACTGCCTTTTTTGCATATTTCTGCATATATATATATATTTTTTTGCATATATTCATGAAAGCACGATTGGCTGTTACTTAACATATTTGCATATTTCCATCTACCTCTGCAGCAAATTGCATCCTCTTCAATTTTGACTGGCTTCCGGAAATTAGCATTTTCCTCTCGGTGCTTAACTTTTGGGAGTGAGTGTATTTTGTGGTATGTACTGCAGTATTTATGATAGCTTTCAAACATCTGGCCGTATAGTTCCTCAGTTTTTTTTTTTTTTTTTTGGTAATATCTACATCAATGTTCCTCCATTCTTCCATTATTACTGCTTTTAGCTTGATTTTTGTTTTAATGTTGTGTCTTCGTACTCTAACTTCTAATTCTCTCCAGATGTGTTCTTTCGGGTTTATATGTGGTGATTGAGGTAGTGTTTTCAGAACTTGTAGACAATTATAGACACTCAAAAGGCTAACTTTGGGGGCTGTGTGCTTACATCGTTATCCTGATAAAAAAATAAAGTTGTTTACAGTATTCAAATTTTGGGCATATAATTTTAAATTATCTTTTAAAATATTTAAATAAAGAGTATGGTTCATTGTGCCATCAATAAATACTAAATTATTTAATCCTGATGCTGACATCCACCCTCACAAAAGAACACCTCCACTGTCATGCTTTACTGTACCAACCTAGGTCTTGAGATTAAGCTCTCCCCCCCCCTTCTCCATACAATTATACACCTGTCGGAATCAAAAATGCTAAATTTACTTTCATCTACAAATAAAAAACCTGATTCTAATACCTTTCGGGCTCATTTACTACTGATTTTGAGAAAAAAGGCCCAAGCTTGCTATTTTTTTACACATTCAAAAAATTTTCTTTGTGCAGAGTACAAATATAATCCAGCTGATATGAGTACTCGAACAGTTTTAAATGAAATTGAAGTAGAAAAGTTTTCAGAAAATTCCATAGAAAATTCCACACTCAAACATGGATTTTCTAACGATAAATCTCTGATCATGTCGAGTCCTCTTTGCCGGACAATCTCTTCATATTTTATTTTGGATCCAATTTTCTTCTTTACAGCATTTTATTACATACTGCGCTGTAGAATGGGATAAATTTCCTAATCTAGCGATATCCTGAATTGAATTTTCATCCTTATGATGAAAAATAATAAATTTCCGAATGCTGTTCATTGTTTCCTTACACCTACAAGCTATTTTTAATTATAATATAATGAAGTAAGCAAAAAAAAAATAAAGCCAAATAATTTTTTAAACATCACCAAAATGCAAAAATGAAAAAAAAGTGGTAGATGATAATTTTATTCATGAAATTTTAAAATCATAAATTTTCGAATGTTGCTCATTGTTTCCTTACACCAACAACTTATTTTTAAATATAATATAATGAAGTAAGCAAACAAAAATAAAGCCAAATAAATTTTTAAATGTCACCAAGATGCAAAAATGAAAAAAGTGGTAGATGATTTTATTCATGAAATTTTAACGAAAATATTTCGATATACAATCAATCACTTTTGCGGCGTGTTTTATTTTGCTGTCTTACATTTTCAATTTTAGAAAAAGAAAATAAATCAATATTAAAAAATAAAAACTTTGGTTTTATTGAAAGTCACCTGGAGATACGAAAAAATATTGAGCTTTATATTCGAATTCAATTTCGAGTTACAGTGCTTTTCTGCAAACTCTTAAAGTGTGGAAACACTTTTGTGAGACACTCTAGAAAATTTCTAAAATGATTTTGGCTAGTTGATCTCTACACCCTCTCATAGACTTCATGCAACTTCAGGATGGATGTTTTTTTTTAGACAGACCATTCACCACCTTACTACAGCACTGCCATTCAGACATTACTCGAAAAATACTCAATATTAAGTTCCATACCATCCATGATTCAGATTTAAATTTGAGTGAAACTCTGGAAATGTGGAATGCTTTCAGTAATACATCAGACCAGAACCAATATCTAAGAAAAAGGTCTATTCTAACAAATTCAGAAGTGTTCAATTCTTCCAATTAATTCTCCAGTATCGGATGAAATTTATCACACAGCACGCGTAACCCATCATTCATACAAAAAGGAATATTGAAGGAAGTGTTGCAAATATCAGTATTGTAACTTTGAAATGGGTTTCCTTCTAATTCATTTCAAAGAACATTTGAGTGAAAAAAAAATGCAGAGTAATGCTTAGTCACAAGCAGTTTCAATATGCTTGCTGATAAATCTACTCAGTATATTTAACATTCATAAAATTATAAAATATGTGTTAAATATTAAGAATATTCATTTCCCATTTTTCACAAGTTGCCTTAATTTTATATAATTGTTTTAATGAAAATTTTATTATTAATTTACAAGAGAAGTGAAATTAAATATTTTTCTTTATGTTAAAAATTCTTTTTATAAAAATTTTAAAAGATTATCTCCTAATGACTTGTTGGATATGACTTGTGTAATATGCTGAAATTTGTTTATAAGTATAATATTACAACTTATAAAAATAACTATTCATTTTTTATTGCTACAGTTCTTGAACAGTAATGGTTTAGATCTCCAACTTCTTCTGGTTTTCGGCACACAAAGAAAACACTTTTATATTCATAGCACATCATAGAACGTGGATTTTGAGAGTACGGTGTAACAACATCCAGTTCTTCTTTCTAAAAAGAAAATAATTATATAAATGTGACATACCAATAGTTAAACGGATACACATGCATAACCATTATAGCTTAAATTAATGACAAGCACATCACTGAAATTAAACTATCACTACCATTTATGGCTCATATTATGCCCTGCCAAACAAAGAATTTTATAAAACAGGTGATTTAAAATCAGTTCCATGATTATATTAACTAAGAAGTAGTACGTGTTTCCTATAGCATTACACGATTCTGTCATAATCCATGATATTAATTATGTACTTAAATTTTGAATTTGCTTTAAGGCTGATAAAAATTAATCTTGACAGGGGAGAAAATTATTATTTGAATCATTATTATTTGAATGAATAAAACATAAGAAAGTTATAGTCAGACAATAACCAAAAGTACTAGATTTTTTTTGACACCAAACTAAAATATTAAAGCTAATCGAGATAACACATCTATAAATATTTATCAATTTTATAACCAGAAGGCAGAGTAATGAATTCGCCCCAAAAAAATTAAGATCTGCATTAATCTTCTGGATGGCATAACTGCCTTTTTCTCATGATGGGATTTGTTATCCCTAGGTATATATTAGCTTATTATTTATGTAAATTTTCTTATTTTCTTTAATGTTCTAAATATCATTCTAATGAAAGGAAGGTTAAGAAAGCAAAGTAATAAAAGCAATGATGTTTTATCACTGTTTATGAATAGATCCAAAAAACAGTGCCACTCAACGGTTAAGTAACCTTCTCAGTAGCGCTGGATCTGATCATGAACAGCTGTATTTAAACAGCATTTATTAAAACAGCAGCAATCATTAAACAGATTTGCATAATTATACATTTTACTCCATGCTTCATTAACCTTACATTCATTAGAATCATATGTCACTTAATACAGCAAATATGAAAGCAAAATATTTTAAATAACAAAGTAATACATATGCAGTGACAGTGGTCATGTTGCTTAGAGACTTCTATTGAGAATTGATTATATGCCTTGGGCAAAGTAATAATTTTAATATTAATAAATATATCTTTACTCTGAAAATAAAATTCAATTTTTGTCCTGGAACTGGTTTTAAAAAAATGAATGAATTTGCAAAAAAATTCAGAAAACAAGAGCTCGAAAATATATTTTAAGCTATGCAAATATGTAACTAAAATTATAAGAATTTTAATTCTACAATTTTTGGGGGCATTAGAACAGTGCTAAGTCCCAGTATGAGGTACTTTTCTTGAATCTTTGTGGCCTAGGTTCCAATTAAATTGCATATTGTTCTATATAACAGAAAAATCTTAATTCTTTCAGTTGAGATTTATTCTTTAAGATTGCAAGCAACTAAATCTAACCGTCAAACAACACAAATATATTTTAGCATTCAACGGATGGTTTATGAACAGAAAGATTTTTTAGATTTTAAGCTATGGAGGAAAATATACAGGCATTACATTTGTTTACATGTTTTTACGCAACATTCCTTCACATTTTACACAATGACCTACCTTTTTTTTTAATTGAAAATTTTAAGATCCTTGTACACACTTGTACACAAGGCTTACAAAGGTAAGTAAAAAAAATAATAATAAAATACAAAATAAAACAAACTACCTTGGAATATAAAAAACAAGGAAAATTCTCACACCCAAACCAGGAACTGCTGTGAAGTTTTCATAATGCAAGGCATTTCCATTTCAAAACAATTGTAAATTGACTTTTATACTGTATTCAGGTTATTCAGTTATATATATTATGGTTTTAATATAAAATATATTAATATTTAATCGGATATTCTAAAGGTTATGTTCTTTGGTTTATTTTGCTTTTGTAATTTTCTTAAATTTTTATTCTAAAAAAAATCCTGAAAGAAAGCTTTAATTTATCAAAATATTTTTAAACATGATAAAACTAAAGTTAATAATGAATGTACATATTACTATATGGATAAGTTGTATATGTACTACAAATAGATTCATAAGAAAAATAAATCCAAATATTATTTCAGTAAATAATTGGTTGAGTTGATTAAAACAAATAGAGTCTGCAAATGTCTGCAGTAAATGATCAAACAAAGTTTAATGAGAAAAATATGCTGAAAATTACTAGGAATAGGGGGAAAAATTCGTACAATTTAATTTATTGCTGAGAAGCACTTTCCTTGGTAAAAGAATTAAACCCAGGAGACTTGGTTATCTACCAGGAGATCGTGAGATGTGACAGAAAACTGGCAGACTATTTAAAATTCTTCGAGATGGCATGTTGCTGAACAGAAAACTCTCTGCAAATGGATGTGTCATATATGCATCAGTCCCAAATATCATTAGCAGCTGAGTGATGCACTGGTGTATCATCACTTTCATTGATCTTCCAGATGAATGTGTCATATATGCACTTTCAAACATACACATTCTTTTAGAATTTTTTTAAATCACTAGATGGTGCTCCGTGTCCACCACAGTTAGCTTATTTGAACATATACATTGTTGACCTTGCGTCCAGGAAGTACTTTCTAATTCTGATTCGTTTAGATGTACGAGCAGATGATATAAAGTAAACAAAACCCGGTTGAGGCTTCACATGATATAAACACTGAACAGTTTCCGGCGCTTTAAATTTTTTTTTTTTTTTTTCCCCTATGGGAAGATCGGGAGTGGAACTGTGGTTTCAGGAACTCTGGTTTCTATTCAGTTTGCATCTGATTTAAATAGCAGAATATGTTTTTTGCACCAATTAAGAGAATTAAACTAATAGTGCATTCTCTAAGAGAAAGAAGTTTTTAACTGCAGAAGAGTACATTCGAATAGTAAAGCCTACGAGTGTCCAATTGAGCCCATAAGTGACTATTTTGACACCAAAGAGACTTAAGTGGAAATAATGATTTTGATACCAAAATTTTGTCAGAGACTGAATTGGAAGTTTGCTTTGCTTTCACCTCACAATCCAGCAGAACACAGGCTTCTCCATCATGAACTCGATCTATACAGTAATTGAAGCCTTATGAATTTACGGGAACTGCAGATGTAAATTCAACGTTATGCAAATGAAACTTATTTTTTCAACATTTCTTTTTCGATAATCTATTGAGCATAATAGTTGAAGAAACTAATAATTTCTATGAACAAAAGATGACTGAAAATCCATCTTCATCCAAAATCCTGTACATGTGTTGATGAGGGGATTTCTAGGACTGGGAATCTGCTGGGAATAATTAAAATGTTTGATACGAAAATGTATTTCATAATTAATGAAATGATAGCAACTAGACTATCATACACTGTATCCTTCCTGAATCCTTTATACTATAATATTTAATCATATATTTTGTTATTTTTTATGTATGTTTAGGTATACATTTAAGTAAGCTTTTTACAACATTTCATCAATATGGGTCAAATACTTTATTTTGCATTTTGATTTTAGTTCAAACTTTTTCAGAATCTCTTGACATTCTGTATTTATGATTATATTACTATTGATAAAAAAAATATTTTTAGTCAAGAGGGGCTTTATCTCTGAAGGACTATTGTTTTTGTTTTGCAATTTTGCATCGGAAACATTAATGTTGGTTCATTTTTCAAACTGTTGCCACCAAATATTGCAGCCCTATATTATATTTAAAGAAATTAAATAATAAAGAATGTGCATAAATGTATGTATGTTTCTCGCATTGTGATAAAATGACGGTACGTACAGCCATCAAATTTTGAATGAAGTAATTCTGCTGCGAATATGGGCACCTGGAAGCCTAAATTTGAAATTTGGTATTATCGATTTCATATTTTGTAAAACTTTAACAAATTTTTGATTAACAAACTCAAGGATTTCAAAGCAAGCAATGGCAACGTTGTACAGAAAAAACATTTTTATCTCCAGTGTGTGAGATTGTGTATAGGAAAATTCTAAAGATATGCTCAGTTTAAAATTATTTTCCGATATTGTTCTTGAATTGAATTTTATGGTTTAAGTGCGAAAAACATGATATTTAATAAATAAAGATAACACACAAAATGTTAAAAAACGCCCCTTTGGACGTAATTTAAAATCTGAAACCTTTCAGATTTTCTTTTTAGTCTAAAGGGGCTTTGTCCCTGAAGGACTATTGTTTTCGTTTTGCGATTTTGCATTGGAAAAATTAAAAGTCTGAATCACTTTTCAAACTGTTGCCACAAAATATTGCAGCCCTATGTTATATTTAAAGAATAATAAAGAATCTGCATAAATGTATGTATATTTCTCCAAATGTGATAAAACAACGGTACCTAGAGCCATCCAGTTTTGAATACCGTATATTTCCACCCAAATATGCGCATCTGGAAGCACGAATTTGGAATTTGTGTTATTAACTATTTCATATTTTGTAAAACTTTAACAAATTTTTTAAGAACAAACTCAAATGATTTAAAAGTGAGCAATGGCAACACTCTACGGGGGGAGGGAAGCCTTTTAATCTAAAGTGCACGGATGATTGCTGTTGCTGCAATATTGCTGTTGAATTTAATTTTATGGTTTAAGTGCGAAGAACATGCTATTTAATAAATAATGGTAACACACAAAACGTTAAAAAAAGCCCCTTTGGACATAATTTAAAATCTGAAACCCTTCAGATTTCTTTTTTTTTTAGTTAGCTTTAGCGATGCAAAATACCCCGTCTTGCGAGATCATACTACTGCAACAACGCACCATCTCCAAGGTGTTGCAGTAGTATGATCTCGCAAGTTAAGTGGCATGCCTTCATGTAAGGGAGTAAGTACTGACGCATATATGGTACACAGGTCGCGAAAAAGTTACACAAAAATACAAAGTGGACAGACGGAGAGTGTTGGTAGCTATGTTTACACATAAATATTATAATACAATAAAAGATGTTATAGACGTATGTAAACATTAAAGTAAAACAAAATTCAACACTCAGTTTGCTTATATGCAGTTTATAATGTACACACATAAATTCTTTATATTATTATGACTTACAAGAATTGTGAAGCCAAATTTCACAATAATTTCTCTAATTTCTTCATAACTCGGTTCTATAGAATTTTCATTAGGCACATCAGCATGGTGATATAAAAGAGGTCCCAGATTAATCCAGTATCCTCCAGGCTTCAAGATATTCCATGTTGTTTCTATGTAATCAATCACATTATTAGCTGTGTCTAAAAAGAAACATGTAGCTATGCAGTCCCAACAATCTGAAAATGAAATAATAAGAGATGATTATGATTTGTATTAAACATATTACATTAAAATTTCACATCATTCAAATTAATCGTGCATGTTTCTATAAATTATGAAAAAATATGGATTTTATAGACATGTAAGAAAAAATATGTAAACCAAATTCTGACTTTATTTTGAGATAGTTCTTTCACATTCCATTTTAATTTGGCTATTTTGCTTTCTGTCCTGAAAAACAGTAACTGTGTATAATAAATATTTCTAAACTGCATCACTTCCAAATTAATCCACGTTATATGATCTCACATAATGCTGATAACACAGACACTTGCATTAACGGCAATCATGATTTTTTTTAAATCAACACCAACATTGGGAATGATTTTTTCCCAGGATTTCTTTCTGAATGTGTAAACTTTCCTCTTTTTCTTGTTTCCTGTTAGGATGTTGTCATTTATGTCTCTCTCTCTCTCTCATCCAGAGTATTTGTCTTAAGATGTAGGAAACTTACTAAATGCAATGAAGAATGAATGCAGATTGCACCTATAATGATGCGTGAATCAGAATATGCATCTCAAGAATGGTTTTGTCCAGAAATAAAGCATGTTAAATCATCCTGATGGCTGTGTCTGACTCCAGTTGTACAATTATGCATTCCACATCCCATCCTCAGCTACAACCACAGCCAAGATTGAAATTATATGTGTCTTCTTTACACTTAAATTATTGCACATACACACACATATACGTGATGAATCTTGTATATATTACATATATTCAAAATTTAGAAACTCATGTGTATTATGAATAATATAATACTGAATCAGTATACCAAAAAGACTGCTACTGTTGCTGCAACATATGAATTTATGGCCTAAGGTTTAGTTAGTGTACCTTACTTAACATAAGGAAAATATTTTTTTTTAATGGGGCAAGAATATATACTCTGCATGGTGACAATTGTCATGAATACAATGTTGCACAATACACCGCCCAGACGGTATAGTGGTTAGGGGAGCCGGCTACGATACTAAAGGGCCTGAGTTCGAATCCCAGAGAAGGCATGGATGTAACTGTCCGTCCCTTCATAGGAGGCAAAGGTGGCCCACCTATTAGGTGCCTCCATAATAAAGTGACCACCACTTCTGGCTGGCCAAGCCAAAGTCGGCTAAGGGCACGCCACTGGAACAACAACAACAAAAAAAAAATGTTGCACAATATTCATCCAACTAGCAGATGGCTCAATTTGAACATGAGATTATGCAATCTAAAGAATGCTGTACAGCAAAATTTTGATGAATGTATGAAAATACTTGGTAAAACAATATAGCAATATACCTAAATAATGAACATGCAGATCAGTTTAACGTAACAAAATACCTGAAACCAGAGATGCATTAATTTTATAACATGCAGTGTATCTTTGATAACTTTCAACACAGCCTTAGATATTTTATATACGTAATTGGAGGAGACTTAAAATTCCCATGTGCTTTGCTTTTAACTGCTCCCAAACAAGAAGATAATTCTGTACATTATTATCTGCAACATTCTTTTAAAGTGCTCCTTCAGTGCCCCAAATAGTAAAAAGAAACACATGCATATAGGAAGATACGTTTCAAGCTGTGCAGAAAGTATCAAAAAGCTTCTGTAGTGAATGTATTGTACATGGTCTTGCCCTGTCACAAAAAAAATTCATCTCCACAGAAATCAAGTAACTGGAAACGTGTGTTGCTCTAAGCTCATCAATTTATGGAGAACATATTTTGGATAGAAGGGGTATTTTATTATTGGTTTAATTCTTCAAACTGAAGGCCTAATATGATTAAATCATCATATGACTGCACACATCAATTTGTCAGTCATATTCTTTCACAAGCTGATATTGCTCAACCATGTATTGAAATTGGCCAAAAAATCAGAAATATAGCTTTGAAAAATACTTGACTCTTATGAAGTTTAAATATACCTCTGTCTATCTAAGATTTTACTACCAACTTGAAAGGCTACAACAGAAAAAATTTAGGAAAAGTTTGAAGCAATTGGAGGTTTAATATCATTTATGACAATATTAGTTAAGACTTAACTGCCACTATGTTGTAATGTAAGTCTTGTAATTTAAAATCCAAAAATTCATATTTATATCTTTCGTAATTTTTTTTAACAAAACTCAAAATAAATTGAGCATTTTCTCACTCTGAATTTTTTCAAAATGTTTAAGCTTAAAATAATCATTATTATATTTTTTTCAAATAAATTATGGCACCAAATTTTTTAACTTAAAAATTTCAAACCACAACATCAGTTTCATACATACATTAAAAAATATAATACCTGGCTCCTTATAAATTTCTATGTAGCTTCCAGCAGCCATTGAAAATTCTATACCAGATGGCAAATCGCAAGGATCCACATCAGGAAATCGCACCATTTGAATTTGATCATATGCCTTTAAATTATTGTAATACTGATGAACCCAAGGATAAATACGATATAAATCTAGCCCTTGACACCTAGAATTAAAAATAAACCTTTTTACCACCAATGCAAATAAATTACAAAAATTTCAGCACACAGAAAAGTGCAGGATAATACATATCTCGGTGAATATTAAAGAAATTTCACATCAGTCAGTGAATTTTCAATGCACATTAATACATACATTTTTTTGTTCTAATGGAAATCTTGTGGTGATTGTTTTAATAATATAGCTCAAAGTCCAAAATCTGAAATTGGTGGGATTCCGGATTTTAGATTATGAGTTTTAAATCTAGTAGACATCACATTGACAAGCACACATTAAAGCATGGCCGGCACCCACATATCCATCTAAGCATATTAGACATCGCCAGGCTTTGCTAACTACTAAGTTTCTGCCAAAAACAGAATTTTTGAAGGAGGGCACCCCAAGGGGGTGATCCATGGGTTTCCTGTCTGAGTTTTCCTACCTCCAGCCTCTAGAACAGATTTCAGTTTGCTGTGTATTTTGAATGTCCCAGAGACACTATATGCTTGACAAGCATCCATGCCTTTGCCAGTATTCAAACCTGGGACCTTTGATGGGGCAGTCAGCGAGACTATCCCATTTGGGCGACTGACATGTAGGCATAGCAACATTGGGATTTATTATTTAGGTCAGACAGAAAAATGATAATTCCTCACAATAACTCAAAGGCCAAAAGTGTGATTGTGGCCAACATCAATACATCATCAGTTAACGTATTGTCACTGGCCACAGTGCAATTCCCTAACCAGCAGGTGTTCGAAAAGGACACGAAGGAAGCTCAGTTAGTCAAGTGAAAAATTACATTTATGGCAAACCTGCTTATTTTTGTTTAGTATTCTATTCTCCACTCCTACATTCTGTAATGAGGAAGGAGGGGGAGCTTTTTTTATGCAAAGTTATTTTCTTTAGTAATTTTGCAGAAAAATACAGCAGAAATTTTGTTACAATTTCTTTCACTGCAGGTGGATCTTAGAGACAAATATTTTAAAACTGAACATAAGACCAAAAAAGTGCTAGGATTTGTCAATAAAAAAACCACTGGAAACTAGGATTACAACAAAAGAATGCACATGAAAACAGCAACAATATTTGTTAAAATTTATGAACTGTCATATGCATGTTTGCCTAAAGAATTGCTATGCAGATGATTGGCAGATTTTGGCATATTTTGAAAATTTGGTGACTTTTACTCAGGTGGTAGCCTAACATGTAAGTACCAAAATTTCTTCAAAAAGCTCCATCCATGATTTAATGCACTTCTATGCTAAAAAAAAAATAATCACATGCTGTAAATTTACAGATTTTTTTTTTTTTTAATTTACTTTGAAATTACTTCATACTATAATAGACCTGCCAAACATAATACACTTTTGGACTCATATCGACACATTTTGTCTTCTTTCCTCATACCTTCCACTCAATACTAGATGAAATGGAATAATCAGGAACAGCATCAAAGAAATAGTCTGTAATTTCATAATAAAAAATCCAT
>KK115358.1:524849-536822 GCA_000611955.2 Stegodyphus mimosarum
GCTTTCATTATTCCACAATTTCATACTGTGCATTAATATGAATGCTAAGACGAGATAACAAAGAATTGGCATATACCTCTCTCATGTAATTTTTTTAATTAACTGCTGTGCTGTTATTCATTTGAAGCAAGCTTTCATTTGCAAAATTCAACAGACTTACAGCAGCAATAAGAGGAATGCATGACTCAGAAAACCACATCTGTATTCAGAATTCCTACTTCCTGACTTCATCGAAGGCTGTACAGCTATTAAAGACTTTCAGTCAATATGATTTTGCATCCATTTCGCCTTTGTGAGGATGTCAAACTGATTTAACCTCATGAAATTAAATGGATAATTCTCCATTTAAATTTTGTGAGGTTGTTATCTTTCTTTGTGAAGAATATTTCTTTCTTTAACAAACAAGGCAGCCTTTTGTTCATCTTTAGGCATATCAAAAGTTGTAAGCCAAATCAAACTGTTCATACCTGATGCCCAGAAAATATACCACAATATATATGCATATTTAATATATATATATATATATGAGACTTTTAACAGAAAATTAAACAAACTTCATACTCCTGGAAGTTGTAAAATGTATAAATCTGAATACACCAAGAGTCAAATGAACTTCTATCCATAAAATCTACACATTAAGTAAATCTAATAAATTTTAACATACAAACGATATATTTTGTTATCAGATAAAAGCACAAAGTTATGAATATAAATTTGCATATACAGGGTGATTAAAAAATATCTTGCAAAAATGTAAAAGCAGGTAGAAGAACTTAACAGAATTCATGCCACACAGGTTACAGTTGTTTGCGTACAAAAGGTGGGAAAACACAATATTAGGAAAGTGATCATAATGTTTAGGCTGATAATTTCTAGTTGGTTAAGAAAACAGAAATGTGTTGTTAAAGGTACTAAAAAAAGCAGACACAACTGATAGAATAGGAAGGAGAGGAACTTAAAAATTTTCTATCAACATATGACTGTTACCTTTCTTTCATTCTAATTTTAAAACATGGCAATTACAAGAAATAACATTTTCACGTTAATGTCTTAATTAGAGGGAGAAAAAATTCAGAAGTACTGTTAAATTAATTGCATATTTTTGAAAACTCTTTCAAGAGATGATTGGCTGATTTTTAAAATTAGCTTACCTTAAATAATGTATTTTTATATATAAATCAATTAAAGTCAATCATAAAAATCCAATAAAGGGCCATAATCTCAAAAATTAGCCATGTTCCGTGCTGACATATCAATAAGTGCCACATCAAAAACTAAGTAAGTGAATGATGTGACACTTAATATGAACTACCAAGGCTTTGAAATAAATTATTTGTTTTGGTAGCTCTATGTTGTTGCCTACTCTCAGATTTTGGTTACAGGCAAAAACATTGCAGAGAAAACTATGCAAAGTGAAGACATCGTCATACAAAACATCGTTGAAAAAAAGAAAGCAAGGAGAAAATCTCACAATTCTAAAACATCATTAACAAAAATAAAATGGTTAAACACACTGCACAACTTTTAAAACATCGTTGCGAAAAATATTGTGGTAAAAAATAAAGTGGCTACAAATCATCGCATGGCGATAACATCGCAGACAAATGTTTTTCAGGCTTCAAAAGTTATAAATGCATATTTGCATAATGATTTGTAAGCACAATATAGGATAATATTTCATATTTCATATTTTCGGATTAATTAATAATTTTTTTGCTAATAGAGAAAAATGTAAATGCTAAAAAATTGAAAATATGTAATCCTACACATAAAGTTAACAGAATTTAAAAATCATGTTTGTAATTATTAAAAAACGGGAAATGGAAGATCAGTAACTGCATGAGATTACCCATAATAAAAATGTTTAATTAATTATCAAATAGGAATTTTTTTTTAATTTGTTAATCTGATATTCTTAACTAAAAATTAAATCTTGTTTTGTTTCAATTAGTCAAACAATTTTAATATAGGTAGCCTCATTCAATTATTCATCTTTCCTCTTGAAACTTCTTTAGACCTTCTTTAGACATTAGTTAAGCACATAAATTTCAAATTCTATTAATAACAATATGTGGAAATAATGTTCTACTCATTTAAAATTTTGAATGCTGAAGTTACCTTCTTATTTTTTTAGCAAAAAATTATGATTCAAAACCTGAAAACCATATCTGCAATGTTATTGCTATGCAATGATTTGTAGGTGCTTTATTTTTACCACAAAACTTTTAAAATTATGTTTTAGAACTGCAGTTTTTTTAATCGCTTTATTTTCGATGATACCACAGTGTTTTATCACTCTGAAGTTTTCTCCTTACTTTCTTTTCTCTCATGTTTTTCATGATGATATTTTCACATTGCACCGTTTTCTCCACATTGTTTTTGCCACAGTGTTTTTGGTGGACACCCAGATTTTACGTATTTTTATATATCGATATTATATATTATTTATTATCATTGCCAAGACTAAATATTTTTTAGCTATTATCATTTCAAGGTTATATAAACAATTTTATGTTTGTGTTTCGATTTCATTGAATGTGTTATGCAATGTCTCCTACATTATGATGTGAAAAATAAAAGCAATCTTTTGCCTTCACCAAGTGGATGTACTACAGTTTGAGAATAAATGAGTTTGACAAGATAAGCTTTATTATTCTTTATAGTTTAGAAATGAAATTCCTTCTAACGTCTCTTCTTAATATACTTAAAATTGGAAGAGAAACTTAGTTAAATGAAGATATGAAGTTAATTTGAAAGATTTAATAGAATTCATTTTAAAATGGACAGCAGCAAAAGCTAAACAAACTGCTCCTGGATCTCTTACAAGATTACTTTTTAAATTACAAAAATCAAATTATTGATGTTAAAGAAATCAAAACCAAAATTATTTTGGCTGTCAGAATCATAGTAATATAATCAAGGAAAAGAAAATGTGTTTTATTCTTTTCCAATAGCTGTGAATTACAACAGTTTTGCGTAGGTCACTTTCAGGAATTCCTTGGTCCCATCTCCAAAGTTGATGTTGAATAGACTGAATTAGCGAGAGTTTTCCTTCCTTGGTTTAAATCATCTCACAGGATAAACATATTCAGTCAGAATCTTATAGCAGCAGGCATCTTTTAAAAGGAAATATCTGCACCTTTGACTACAGTACCACCAAACATTATGTATCTTTCAAACTTTTCCTTTTCTTCAAAAAAAAAGGGGGGAATGACTTCCTCCAATTCTAAAGATTATCCTCTCCTTCAAATTTTTCAAGCTGTCTCTTCACAAGTCCATGATATGATGTAACATGCTTTTCGGGATAACTATGAATTGCCATTTTTCAGTATCACAAGTTTTAGTTTCAGTATCACAAGACCTTTCTTCTATTTCATGAGGCTATGGGCATTACAATGACAAAAAGACTTCAGTCATTAATTCTCATTTAAATAAGTTACTGAATCTTACACCTGTTAGGAAATCAACAAGACATCTCTCTGTTCAGAGATTTATTAGGTATGTGTCAAACAGTAGTTCACAATTTAGAAACGCTAGGGATAAATTCAAAAATATATGGATCTCTGTTGTGTCCCATATTGATTAAATTAATACCCGAAATATTGTTTGAGAGATCACTAAAAAATGCAAGTCAGAAGAAAATTGGAAGATCTTGAAAATAATCAATTTTCTAAAAACAGAATTTGAAAGCAAGGGGAAAAACTTATTTTCGATACAGAACAAGTACCCGAATGAACATGAAATGAAATTTCAAATCCCAGCTGAAAAAAATAGTGATCCAAGAGCAAAGCTTCAAAATCAAACCACTTTTATGAAAAAAGATGTATAAACGTACACCATCTACGATGGCATTTAATATGATACAGTCTACATATATTTTCTGTTCTGTATCACATGATTTGTTTAAAATGTCATCTCAGAATAAATTATAAATTTTAAAAAAATTCTAAATGCTATTTCAAAATATATCACATTAGTAAAATTTGTTGTTCAAACAAACTTTCTTGTTTTAAATGCAAAAGTGAAAGTCATAATGTTATATTTGTTCCGAGTAATAACTGAAATAATAAGTCTGCAAGAATTAATTAAACAAATAATACTGAGGATAAGTGCAAGGAATCCCTGAATTTAAATTGTAATACTGAGGATATTCAAGTGTCATATAATTCTAATTCTGAAAATGTAAATTCAGTTTCTAAGTGTAATGCAGACAGCACCTGTTCAAAGAAATGTTTATTTACAAATGTGTATAGTTGTTGCAAATTCAGAATTTAATTCTAAAGTAATGAGACTTGTATTAAGCAACAGTTGTCAACACCTTTTTTGAGGGTACAGGGACAGAGCATTTAGCTAATACTATTGCATTAAAAGATGCATTATGAAATATTTTTTGTTTACTCCTTCAGATTGGAATAAGAAACAAAGAAAGAACACAATTTTGTTTTCACCACTGATACAGAAAAATCATTTCTCAAAAGCACTGCCAAAAAAAAAAACAGATGTATACATCACATGACTTCCTTGTACGGAATATTCAATTACACTCAATTTCATTTAAACATTACTGAATTAACATACTGAATTAACAGTTAACAAATTTTGAATTAAATCTACTTCGTCGACAGTGCATAAACCACAATAGAATAAATGCAATCTTTAGAGTTCACTATATTTATTTACCACAGCCACACTTTGGCGCTAGGTTCACTTAACAACGTTACATCTCATCCATTTTATAAGTCAGAGTGAGCAAAAATTATAGCATCTGAAGAATTACCACAAGTTTTATTCAAATACTATAATAAATCTAAAACAATGTAAAAAGAAATTAAACTAATAAAAAAGAAACAGTTTTTCACAGACGATTCAGCGCTGCTTACCTAATGCGCATGCGCTACTAATTAATTCAGCTCTCACTTTGTGGCAAGGCAAAAATATAGAAAAATTCAAAATATTTTCATTAAAAATTGAAAGATATAGAAAAACATAAACCACCAAGTACAGTTAAAACAATTTTTACAATTAAAATTACAATTTGTATGCAAAAACCAGCTATTCACTTAAATAATAATTCCAGAATGAATCAAGCATAATTTCATTCGCGATAATAAAAGAAGACATTACTTTGTTGTTGTGAAGCTTAGTTTCTCTAGAATGGCAACAAATCCACTATTCTGCTAAGCTTCAAATGTAAACAAATATGGCCACGATCATAACCAAAAATTAGTCTTAGCCGCACTTACAAAACTTTTAAATTGTTGATAATTCCACAATTATTGCACTAAAGGCACGAAAATCTTAACTGAAAGATAAAAACAACATAATTCAATAATTTTTAAAGCAAAAAATGCACAATTTACAAACTTTTTACAAAACAATAAAGAAACTGAGCTCACTCAGCCGAGTAACAGAGTGGATATATATATATATACATATATTTATATACTTTTGGTCCAGCCAATTATAACCAAAATGCGAGGTGCACATCTACATGTTATAGCAGCCCTATATAAAAAATTTCAATGTTCTGAGGCTACTCATTTTTGAGTTATGCGAGATACATATGTACGTACTACACACACACAGATGCCACGAGAAAATCTCTTCAGAATCCGTTTTAAATCAGCTTTATAATTATTTCGGGGGAAAACAATCCTTTATTCTGTCCTTAGGCACAGATGTCATTCAAAAACATCATTAAATTACATTCAATAGCGGTCTAAATAGATATTTTCATTGAAATACAGTACCCGAAATTTTTCGTGATTACAATACTTCTTTTTTACTTCGTACAAGGAAGTAAAAATCATAAAAATATTGAAAATTCATTTGGTTTCAAAACGACAATTAAGAATTACGAACATGACATGTTTACTGTTTGAGATTACTTGAAGTCCATTCATTCTAGCAATGAGAATTTCAAAGTATTCAGCTAACCTCTTTAATCATATTTGCCAACATATACTTCTGGACAGATTTTCAAATCACATTACACTGGATCCAAAGAATCTTATATGAACTAGAAACCCTTTGTCTTTAATGGGTTACAGAAATTCTAGCCTTGATGAATCCCAATGTTTGAAAACATTGTAGCGGTGAGAAAAGTCCTGCAGACTTATTAACCAGAAGTATAGACTCTCCGAATAGCTCACTTTGGTAGTTTTAGATCAGAATCGTTACAAAATCAGGGCATATGGCCGATTCCAATAAAAATTTGGCATATTAAATGATCGACAACTAGAAATGCTGCAATAAAATATCTGTTTACGAAATTATTGAGTAAAGAAATCAACAACTATTATACATAAAGAAGTTCAGTTATGTGCTGAAATTTCTCAGAACTGTAGCATGGATCAAACACTTCATCGCAACAGCAAGAAAAGTACCTGCCGAATAGAGGCACATTAAGTCCTTCTGAAAGTCAAGACAATGATATGTTTTATGCTCAGATGAATTTCAAAAACTTAATACTCAGATGAATAGCAAAGCTCAGATGAATATTTTCACACATGAAATTACAACACTGAAAAATATCTAGTTCTTCTTCCTAAAGTCTACAGACTTATTGAATTAATTGTAAAGAGAGAGCGTAACAAGATACTACATACAGGAGATGCTGCAACTTTAGCAAAACCATGATAGAAGTTTTGCGTTCTTAAAGGCCAGCAGTTGGTGAAGAAAGTTGTAGAAAATTGTCTAGTATGTCAAAAATATAAAATAAAACCAGCAAAGAAAATGACAGCTTTGTTACATAAAAAAAGAACTGAAAGAATTCCACCTTTCTATGCTACCAGTGTGGGTTTCAGAGTCCCTATTTTTTGTTAAATTCGGAAATGATGCCCACAAATTATGCACCATATTCTTCACATGTGCTGTTACATGAGCTTTACAACTGGAACTAATTTCCAAAATGTCTGCAAACAAATTTATTTTGGTTCTTCGATGTTTTATCTCAAGAAGAGGGAACTGTAACACGTTTTGTTCAGATGATGTGAAAGCATTTAAATATGCTGCCAAAGATTTACAGGATTTACACGATTTTTACAGCATAACTTAAAGAGCACTTTCAAAATTTTGTAGCAATCAATGAAATTTATTGTGCAGTTAGCATGATGGTGGAAAGGATTCTATGAATGCCTAATAAAGACTATTAAAAAAGCTCTTAGGCAGAGCTCAAATGAATTTTGAAGAATTTATGGCTGTACTGACAGAAGTAAAAAATACTGTGACCTTTAACCTATATTTATGATGACTTAATGAACCTCTTACACCAAATGATTTTTGGTTGATCAGATACGGAAATGAATATCCATACAACTTTGTTGAGATCATGAATAATTCTCCAACAAGAGAAAGTCTAATAAAATGAAAGGAGTATCCCACAGCACTTATGAAACAGATTTGGAAAAATGGAAAATTCAACATCTTCTGGATTTTAAGAAATGCCAATTTCTTCGGTGCTCCTGAAATTAAGAAGAATCTTGAAATTCATGGTAAGAGTTTTACTTGAAAGAAAAACCAAATCTAAGTTTCTGTGGGATTTAGCTTGAATAATTCAAGTTCTGGAATGATGTATGATTATGTGTTTTGAAATCTAAAGAGGATTTTAAGAGACTTGTATAATTGATATAGCCCTTGAACTCTCAGACTGAAAAATGAACTGAATTAGCAAACCTTATTTAAATATTCTTATATTGTGCATATATTTATGTAACTTCTAGTTAAATATCTGAGTTATGGCTTATAATTTAATATTTGTAATTCAATTTTATATTTACTTATTGAGTAACTTTTGAATTTTTATGCTGTTAAGTATGCTTGTATTTGTATAGTTTCCATTTTGCTGTTTATCTTTACATCAGATAATAGTATGTGATATATAAATTTCTTTCTTACATTTTATTATTTTTATATGCTAAAATAGTGATAATTTTGCAAAAAGTATCTGGTGGGGATTGTTCAGAAAATCCACAAAAGGTTAATTTGTAATGTCATCAGATAGCACTTCCCTTCTGTTTAATGAGAATCTTGTTTGGTTTATGATGTGGCAATGAATAAGATAGTTAACGAACGTGAAGCACCACCAACACTCTCCTAGGCTTTGATTTTTTTTTTTTTTTTTTAGATATGTTGTTGTCTACCCTCAGATTTAATACAGTTAATATACACAGAAATTACACACAAAAATCATTGGACAGAAATCATTTTCTGTGTGAAACTATTTCCCATACCGTATGAAAAATATTTTCATAAAAAAATACAAAGCCGTACATGATAGCAAGAAAATTATTTACATTATTTAAACTTACTTATTCAAAACAAAATTGGAGGTAAAGAGCATAAAGAGGCTGAACTCGTTGCCTTGACAAGTGTAACCTTTTCGAGCTATTTCATAAGACAGTCTTCCAAGTCCAGCACCAGGAACTAAAATTCGGATACTCGAACAATCTCTAAAATAAATTAACATATTTATTATTAGTTTAATTTTTCTTTAAAAAGATAAACACAAAACATTTTTAAAAATGAAGTTATCAAAATTCCTACAGAAATATTCAGCGCTGGAAACACACAAGTTCAAGCAAACAGTAAACATTTGAAACGTTTACATTACATGATTAAGTATAGTCAAAATTTTCAAGAGAAAGCAGAACAAAGTTTGCAAAGGTGTTCATAAAATTCTAAAATCACAAAACTGCTTTTACCATCTAATAGCAACATTAGTTCAATCAAAATTTAAACTTCAATTGGCATTTTGTATATGGAAAAAAATGTGCATTTGAGATATATACTAGGTTGTTCAATAAGTTCGCGGAGCGATATCTATTCGTCAATATTAGACCTAAAACTTCGACGCCATTTTCAAATTTGTTCTTTCTTAGGAACATGTCAAAAGTTTCATTTCGATCTGTTAATTTATTCATTGTTTAACAGCCCTTTATATCTAACGTGTTGTGTCTTTTTTCAGGCATGGATAAAATTGAGCAACGTGCAGTTATCAAATTCTTTATAAAGAAAGGTTTAAAGGCAATGGAAATTCATACCGAAATGGTGAATGAATCTGCTTCTTCAAAAACAATGGTTTGTAAGTGGGCTAGTTTATTCAAAAGTGGTCGTACCAGCCTTGAAGACGATCCTTCAGAGGGATGTCCAAAAACTGCATCAACACTGGAAATCATCGCAAAAATACATGATATGGTATTGGAAGACCGTCGACTGACTGAAAGAGATTTAACAGAGGCTTTAGGCATTTCATTGGGCACAGTGAGCAATATTTTGAGTGTTAATTTGGGTTTCAAAAAACTCTATGCAAAATGGGTGACGCATTCTCTAACGATGGAGCAAAAACACATTTGGATGCGACTTTGGAGTGTTTTAAGAAGAATAAAAGCGACTTTATCCGTCGATTTATCACAATAGATGAGACTTGGGTCTACCATCATGATCCTGAATCAAAACAGGAGGCTAAGGAGTGGTGTGAACCCGGCTCTTCGGCGCCGAAACGAGTTCGTGTGCAAAAATCAGCCAAGAAGTTGTTAGCACCAGTTTTTTGGGATACGAAAGGAATTTTGTTTATAGATTACCTTCAAACTGGCAAAACAATTAATTCAGATTATTATTGTAACCTTTTGAATCAATTAGACGAAAAAATTTGTGAAAGAAGACCCGGATTACAGAAGAAGAAAATCATTTTCTGCTAAGATAACGCACCTGCGCACACAGCTCAAAAAACCATTGCTAAAATAACTGAATTGAAGTACGAATTGTTGCAACATCCAGCCTATTCTCCAGATTTAGCTCCCTCCGACTTCTGGCTCTTACCACACCTCAAACAATATCTCCGTGAAAACGATTTTCTTCAAACGAAGAGTTAATAGCTGCCATGGAGGGATATTTTGCAGAGCTGCCGAAAAATCACTACAGTCAAGGGATCCATAAATTAGAAGACCGTTGGAATAAGTGTATTGAAGTTGAGGGAAACTACGTTGAAAAATAAAGTCATTTTTACAAATAAAAATTGGTTTCTTCATTTCCGTTCCACGAACTTATTGAACAACCTTGTAGATGAAAGATCTTTTACATTTTGAGCAAAACAAATAATGTACCTTTTCAAATGCACAAACGTTTTCTATATACCAATTACCATGATCGAATTTTGCTAAAATTTATATTTCAAAACGGTGTCCTGTCCTTTCACACAACAATTGAAGTTAGTGAAGAGCCTCTTAATTCATTGCAGAGGAATCCAGCATTTTAATTACAATACTAATGAATCACTATAAAAAAATTAACTACAATTCATGCTATAATTACTTTTATGTATTTGGCTTAAGAAATAAAATAATCTACACATTTTTTATCTTAAATATAAAATACACACCGAGCAATGATTATTTTAGAAGTCAAACAACAAAAATCAGTGTTATACTTTCAAATTTTCCAGGGCTGGTTTCGATGGTTTGATAGTTAAATCATCAAAACTAGTCCTGGAAAATTTGAAAATATAACGCTGATTTTTTGTTGTAAAATAATCTACACACTTGCTACACAAACAATGTGTTTCCAAAAATAAGTACAAAATAAAATTACACTACTTTAAATTTCTATTCGTAAGCCATATAAATATAATATTAAATATACACATTTATATAAGTTACCAGAGGGTTACACTCTGTTAAAAAATATAATTTTGTCGCATTTTCAGGCACGTAAATTGATGCCTCGACTATTATTTAATATATGTTACAAAAGCAAGACAGTCTCATCTATTGGGAAATGGGTTAAACATAACATCTATAACTATTTATATTCTTACCATAAATCCATAATAGCTGATAGTAATTATTTTTAAAAAAATTAATGCATTATTTTTTTTTAATCAGGCTAAATTATTTCCACATGCCTGAACAAATATGTTAGAGAATTTGTTTCAGATATGAATAAAAGAGAATATCTGCTACACTTTCGAGTTAAAATAAAGAACAGGTTAAGTTAAAATAAAGAGTAAAAAAACTGACCAAAAAAAAGGCCACTTTCTGATTTTTTTATTGGTGCATTAAGTGGTTAAATTTAATTATCTGCTGAGCTCTCGACTTCTATCAAAATGGATAATAAAATGGATGGATAATCCTCCCACTACTAATAGCAGCTATGGCCAACAGATGATAAATTTTAACATAGTACCTTAAATATAGTATGACAGTAACATAATGCAGAACATGTAAAAATCAAGATTATACTATAAAGTGGTTACATTTATAACTCCTATGATTCCTTACTAGTGTTCAATACAAAAAAAAAAAAAAAAAACTGAAATTAATCCAAAACAAATCACTTCCCCCCCCTGAATGCACTGTCATTTTTTAGTTTGATTTAAAATAAAATGTAATAAAGTACAAAGTCCAAAATCCAGACCAACAGAACAATCAGCAATTACTTCGAAATATAATACATGAGAAAAAGGTGTGCAGTAAAGGTGATTTTTCTCTCATCTAACTCAGATATGAAAATTGTATGTCATTTTCAAACACATGCTGTTTAGCGAATCACGCAGCAGCCAATGATAATACCTTGATTAACATTGTATTGACATTTGCCATCACTGAACAAAAATCTTTCTTTATCCAAAATACTTCTTTCTTTTTTTTATAATTTCTACAAGTCATCTTAACAGATTTAAACTGATGACCTAAAACCCAGATTTTTTTTTTTTAACCCAGAAACAATGAAGTCCTAAATATTCCAGATCTTGGACTTTGTACCAGATTGCATTTCGGTAAGTTTAAAAAACTGTCAGGTGAATCATCCACAAACAGCATAATATCTATGATTACTAATTAAGAGATCTGCATAATAATTTTCCATTTCTTTCTGTGTAGTCTTGCATGGCAGTATAATTTCTTCGGAATGATATTGTTTTAAACTTTTATTCTAAATATTAATATTATATTATAATACAAAAGACTGATAAAACTG
>KK115358.1:536986-553072 GCA_000611955.2 Stegodyphus mimosarum
ATATACAATACAGACTGAGCACCAATAAAAAATATAATGAGAAATAATTTGTAATGTTTCTTTTATTAAAAAAATTGCTAAGTATTAATCAATATATCCTATTATATAATAATTAAAAAATCAAACATAAAAAGTACAGAAATAAGAATAATGAACTGTTAAATTACTTTATGCATGATATTTCTAAATATTAGCATCAATACACCTATGAAACAAAAACAGCTTTACATTTCATCAGGAGGAAACCGTACAGAAATTTCGTCCAATATAGGCTTGAAGGAAGCGTCCCGTTCTTCTTTACCTTCCACACTCCACTCTCGATACAATTGTTTGAAAATTGACTGAACTTTCTCCATATCAAATGGTGTCACATCAGAGCTCATAATTTTCTAGAAGCAAAAGTACAAGTGTATTAACAACTTGCATGTTACTATTAAAAAAGAGAAGAAAGCAATGCTAAAGTTTTATTTTTACTTCAACACAATCTGTCCAAAAAGTAATGATAATACATTTATTACACAGTATTTATTACACATTTATTACAGCCAAAAAAGGAAAAATGGGAGGAAAAAGGAAAGGGAAAATATACATGCGGTAAAAACTCAAGTACATACAACTATCTGCACTTTTGTAGCGGTCTTCATTAAGAAGTGCAGAGTAGTTTTATGTCTTGTCATAGGAGAATGCACAGGAGTCTCTAGAAGCAGTACCTAATAAGGTTTTCCAGTAAATTAGAAATATCTGGTTCTAATACATTGCAACTACTGAAGTTAGCTTATGGAAAAGTTCTCTTTGCTCAAGTTTTCGGGTAACACAAGGTTTTCATGGACTGAAGAAGTTGCTGGGTTGAGGACACACAGAACATAAAAAATACTCTTCAATTTAAAAAAGGGCTCATATGGGTACAGGCACTTACAGGTAAGCCAGAACTTGAGAATAATAATTTCAATGGCCATTGTAAAATTCTAAGCATCACAAGAATTCACCAAGTAACATATTATTCCAGCTATGAAATGATCAAGCAATGCTAGGATTATCATATGCAATAAAATGCTTATGTTTTGAAGGTGATAAACTGTAAAAGCATATTCCTTAACAAAAATAAATAAATAAAAATCATATCCATTGCTTTTTGCACTTAAACAAATTATATCAATAATCTTTGCATGATGAGCATAGTTTTAATTAAATGTACTTTTCTGTTAATGGGGCACCAGCTACCAAATGTATACCACAGCACCAAACAGGGTGGCCTCTTTACATAACATCATGTATAGCTGCATCATGACATCAATGTGAATATGCAAAAAGAATTAACATAAATTTATAAATTTTCTTTCCTAGATTTTCAGTTGTTTTAACAGATGAACTGGTAGCTGCCAGATACGAATTTCAGAAGTTAACCACAAATACATTACCAATTCTGACACAGGAAGCATATGCAAAATAGTGAAATAAACATCATCGCAGCCATCTAGACTTTTGAATCCTTGAACTCTTGTGGTGGTAAATGCTTGAAAAGATACATATGCTATCAGGAATGTTAAATAAAATCAGCAGTTTTATTCCTTCTATGTAATCAAAAATTCACCTGATAAAATCTGTTTTATATGTGTCTTTACTTTTGGTATTTCTTCGGGATTTAATAGAAAAGTCATGCTCTTCATAAAGCTTTATGCATAGCTAGGGTTGCTATTTAGTTAATTTTGTGAAAAAACTTATGTTTAGTACTATGTGACACCCTGTTAACAGAAAAGTTCAAAACCAATTTGGATAGTTACCATTTTGTAAACTAGAACTGGGGTTAACAGAAATCTCTCGTTCCTCTTTTATAAAATTTTATATAAATTTTATTGCCCTATGCATTTATGACCCTAGTAATATAAAACAGATCTTATTTGTAAACCATGGCAAAATAATCACACTCTTCTACTATATTATGCATATTTCAGGATTACTTTAACATTTCAAAATATAGCATTTTTACTTACATATGATAATAAATATATATATAAATATGAATCATTCATATCATCTTCAAATCTGCTTTCTTTTGTTGAATTGGTAAACATTGAAAAAAAAAAGAAAATGCCCCATCTTTTTTTTTTTAAGCCTTTTTTTACATTGTTTCAGTCTTTTTCTTTAATTCTGCATTACTGAAGAAAGCACTCTACATACTTGCCTAACCAATTCACTTAGTATTCCTTCCAGTGGGGGATGACTGCACAGATCGACAGGCAGTTAGAGATATTAGGCATACACCTGACAAACTGACAATTAAAACTTGAACCAGTAAGTATAATGTATTTCTGGCATTGTTAGACAGACACTGCCTTTCACAATTGAAGATCTTGATCAAACATGGACTGTATATTTCAGTTATATTTTTAAAATGTTGTTTTGAAATTAAGCTTTAATTTGGTTTTATGGCAGTAATTTTAAATTTTAAGCTTTTCTAAGATTACAATAGTTAAAATGCCAATCATAATTACTGTAATATAGCTCTAAGCAAGATGACCTCATAAACACTAGTCATAGCTTGATATACTCTTGTGAATTATTTTAATGCATTAGATGAAAATTTTAGTTATTTTTAGCAAAATTTTATACTTGAAAACAAAAATCAAGAAAGAAAAGTTATTAAAACTTTATGAAAGACAAAACTCTTCATAAAATGTATGCAAATCAGGATCAATCCTGCTATGAAGAAATTTAAGAGCCATCTTTGAAATTAAAAATAAAAATAAAAACTTCTATAAATAAATAATTGAGTCATTCATTGCACAGCAAATAGTTTAAAGTGTCTGTCTGGTCTTTACAGTTTGAAAATGTGCTGTTTTAATTTTAAAAACATTAAAGCAGAAATTTAATGACGGTAAATTAGCCCAGGTTACCCTATTTAAATATTATTGTTTTTGTCTTGTTCATGGAAGAATGTTTGCCAGATACGTACAAAAAAACTTGAAAGCAAAAAAAAAAAAAAGACATAAAATTTATTTTGCCCTTTAAATAAATTTAAACAAAATGAAAAAATACTAAAATAATACAGTTTTATTTTGATAATTTAAATTATATACATTAATAAAATCCCATTCTAACAGAAAAACTGTTTCACAATAATAGTCATTAAATACTTCAAACGTACTAAAATATTACTTACTATATCATTAGTATGATCTGCATTCTGAAACAGATGAGCAACATCTTTTATTATGATTTTTATAATTTCATAATTGTGCTCGATTGCTACTCGCACTTTGTCGAGGTGAGACCTGTAATTTTTCAGCAGATCCTGCTGATACTGAGGTAAGGAGCTTATGTACTTTGTGGAACTATAAAGTCTCTTTAAACTATGTAACCTATAAATGAATGAATAACTATAAATCTCTATATAACATAAGTACACAATGTTATCTATATGCACATACACACACATGAACATAATATAAAATAATGAAAGTTTTGACGTAAAAGCCATAGGACATAACTCAGCAAAGACATATTTGCAGTCAGGGTCAGTATGAAAAATTTTTATTCAGACAAACTCAGCTAAACTAGCAAAAAATACATGCCCACTTTATGATAGCATTTGTACTTTCCACGTTTTTATAACAGATTTGAAGCAAGGAAAAGAAGCAGCAAGTAGCAAGACAAAAAAGTAAAGAATAACTTAGTAGACTCCAATACGAAGGTCAAGTTAAGATTAATACTGTGATGGTTTTACTTAATTTTTTCTAACTGAGATTTTATTTTGCAAATTTCAATACTATTACTGGCTGAAACATTATGCAAGTACATGTGTCTTGAATCTTAACACTTGACAAAGAATCAAAATACAATTTATTCGCCAGTACTTACACAGGAAAGTTTCAAAGACACATTTACAGTCATCGAAAAACTACAAAAAGCACGCTGACACAACTGACAGCACAGCTTCAGGCTACAACAGTGAAGACAGCTTCATGGCAAAGCACCAAAGTACAGCTCCTGACTCATTTTAGTCGCTCTCAAACTAATCTCTGAACTCAAGATATTACTACTGAACTCAGGATACCACACCACACACAGGCAGGGTATATATAGCTTTATCCTACCTTCAAGAACATTCCTGAGAAAAACCACTAAGAATGCATTTCAGAATGTTCTCATTCCATATATGGTATATCGTCAATTTCGTCACCAAATGTTCCCAAATGGGTGACTTTGTGTCAAATTTGGCAACCCTGCATTTTCCTACTGTTTTCCGGCAACCCTAACCTCACTTTGTAGGAAAGCTATCTCACCGCAGCTGGGCATTTTGCAACAGTATAGATCAGGGATGGCCAAACCTCAAGACAATGGGAGCCACATGATAGATTTTTATGAACGTTTGAGAGACGCAAGTCCAAATTTATATCATTTCAAAAATAATGAGACAGGTTTTGAAGTAAATTAATAAATATGTGATTAACATGATTACATATAAATATGAATAAAGACATCTTATATCTACTGTTTTATGTTCAGAAAACTTAAGTCCCAAGAAAATAAAAATTTTTAACTCTTGTACTGGGCAACTCAGCATTTTTTCTCCAGGTAGAGAAACTAAATATTTTTTTCTCAGTTCCTTTACTTAGGCTTCTGTTTAAAAAGTAATTTTGTTTCTCAACACTATTAATATAAGAACCAACATACTGAGATCCTTCGAATCTTTGAATCCTAACATATGAAACAGTTAAACATTTTTTTCCCGAAACCTTGAAATAACTTCTTTTACTCATGCTCAGTATAGAAAGAATTCACCAAAAAAAAAAAAAAAAAGAATATGATTGTAATTTCACTGGTATTTCAATAATCAGTATCTCTCATGACAGCCCTAACTGATGATACAATATTTAAGAGTGGCATCCAATGGAATCCGCCAAAATTTTTTAGTAATCAGTACACTGCCCATCAGTGAAAATTCTCGAAACTATCTCTCAAATCGTCCCAATAATTTTGAACAAAGATACCAAAGTTCATGTGCATCACTGAAAATTCTTGAAACCACGTCTTGAATCATTACAATAATTCTGGCCATACATAACCTATTGCTAATAAATTTAGTAGTTCATGCCAAACTATATAAACGCTTCATCAAGCACATATTCCATCTGTCTACCAGCCGAATTCTTCAACCGAGCTGTTTAATTTTGAGCATATTTTCAAATACATGGCAAATCAAAACTAATGTTCAGAAACAAAACATATCCGTCACTACTACAATGAATTTATTTCATAAATTCAGATATAACATGAACGTGTAGCTCTTCATATTTCTATGGACATGTACAGATGTTTTGACGTTGAAGGCTTTTGTAACATGGCAGACATCTGCACAATAATTTAGTTCCTAATCTCTTGCCAAATAGGTGTACGGATCTACCATATTTTAACTGTTGGACCCATAAAAGGGGTCAAATAATTTACTGTCTCATCTTGAATTTCTAAGTAAAATAACTGAGAAGAAAGTTTAAAATAAATTATTGTCAGCCTAACTGTTACATTATACAACTTTCCTTTGTATTACCTAACCTGTGTATAGAAAATAAATCTTAAATGGAGTTTGAAATGTAGTCTGTAGTCAGAGGATAAAATTAAGTAGAATAAAAATAGATCACACTTTAAAAGTTTACGGGAGCAAAATTTCATATTATTGCTTGAAATTTGTAGTGATCAAGCAGTGGGTCATTGTACAACTTTTCATTTGGCTACTAAGCTTTCGTGAAGGACATGTCAGATGTACATGATGATCGAAAATTAGGAAAACAAAAAATACCAACTGATTAAAAGAAGAGTAATGCTGGCATCAGAGTTGTGTCAACCGGTGCCGCTGCAGAGTGGCAGTACTAAGCAGTGAAAAATTTTAGATATGTCGGGCAGCAAAATACCTCTAACCTAGTACAGCAAAATGCCTCTAAGGTAGAAAGAAAGAAGGTCATCAAACAAGAAATCGAAAAATACA
This sequence comes from Stegodyphus mimosarum, assembly GCA_000611955.2. Lineage (NCBI taxonomy): Eukaryota > Metazoa > Arthropoda > Arachnida > Araneae > Eresidae > Stegodyphus > Stegodyphus mimosarum. The sequence goes on from KK115358.1 coordinate 542,970, forward strand.
CGAAAATATCACAAGCTAAAGACATTTCACCAATATCAATATGCCGATTTTGACAGAAACTTTGGAGAGGAGAGAGGTTTGTGTTCTGATGATCCCTCACTGCTTACTGCAACATTGTTGATATGAAGATTTGATAATTAAGATGAAAGGTATCTATCTGGAATAATAATATTTTATATAATGAGAATTTTGACTAAAATTTCAATTGTTGTCAAAGCAATGATTCTTGCCACGACTCTAAATATTTCAGCATACACAACTATTAACAAGGTTCGTACACATTTCTGCACATAGAAATTATGTACTTTTAAGGACCACTAATGAAAAAAATTAAGGACCTATCAGCAGGTGGGAACTGAATGAATTCAAAGATATTTTCTATGCCTTAACTTCACTTTTGTAATACCATTCTAAGAATAAAATAGACCCATAAGTAGGATGCACACAATAAAATATTTATGCATCTTTTTAATTTGAAGCCTTCCCAGACATTTTGGCTAATTTATACCAATCTCCTCTTCTTTAAGCATCTTTTCTAAGGTTACAGCCGAAAACATTATGAACGGAAACAACGCGTGGCAAAAACGTCATGGTACAAAACATCCTGGGAAAAAGAAAAGAAAAGAGATAACATCGCAGTACCATACAAAATACCGTCATCGAAAATAAAGCAGTTCAAAAACTTTGCAGTTTAAAAACATCGTCATCAAGAATATCGCGGTAAAAAATAAAGGGCCTACAAATCATCGCATGATGATAGCATCCCACACAAGCGTTTTTCAGGTTTTAAAAGTTGTAAATGCATATTTACATAAAGAGAACCTATGTTCCCATCAGTTTCTGATTCAACTCCTAGTTTTTCAATCTCTCGACAATGTACCAATGAGGTTTCACTTGATCTGGTAGAAGGTAAATACTCCAAAACCCCTGACAGACATGAAGCAAATTATTGCTGTATCTGAAAGTAACTACAAAGTCAGAAAAAGGTTTAGTTTTGTTTGGTTTATGTGATTATAGCAAAGCCTCGAGCGCTATCTGCCTAAAAGGAGGGATGTCTTCGTGGAGGACTTCCTAAGGGAAACTGGCTTGTATACACATTACATATCAGATAAAGGTTTAAATAAACCTCTTGTTAAACAAAAATAAAACATAAAGGCTCCTTATGCTAACAAAGTCAACTATTGCTCGTGGGGATGTAATTAAACAGGAACAGTCAAATTCACATTAAAAATGTGGACAAGTAGACAAAAACTACACATTTAATTTTAATCTAATCTTGTGCAGTAACTCCATCATCATAACAAATTAAAATGTCGGCAGCGATAGCGCAAAGAGGAATAATTAGAAATTATCACAGCTAGCAGGAACTAATACAGTGTGCAAGTGGAGGCTAAAAACGTACTCCGTCTTACAATCCAAAAACCTCATTTTAAAAATTATCTAACTGATTTGCATTCTGGTGAGGAAATGAAAACGGGAAGTTATAATAAAGGCTGAAATTATAAATAAATTAATAATTTACATAAAAATAATTGTTAATATCTTTGAAGAATAATTTTCTTCCTCTATACGTATTCAGTTTCTTTCTTCACTATGTTTCCTCTTCGTTTTAGAATTTTTGGATTTAATTATATATTTCTGTTATTCGAAAAAACTCAATGCATTTAGAATGTATAGAAAAAGCTGCTAATTTTATTTCTTTCGTAATATTAACATTCAGAATAAATATGAAATTGCAAATGGTTAAGGACCGACTACAGAGCCGGTGTAATGACACAATGAACAACAAAATCCGAAAATGACAAAACCTTTAGAATTAAGGACGCGGGAGATTGCACTAGGTGGAAAAATGTCTCGCACCAGCTCTTGTATGATGCACTGAGACATACAAGATGGATCTTTTAAATTGTCAGTTTTCAATTTCTTTATTAATAGAAAAATTCCTTTGTCTGTCCATGTGATAAGATTAGAAGCATTTTTGATATTTTCCATGCTTGTGTCTAGTAGAAAGTAGAAAAACTAAAGATACAATATAACTTAATATTTTTTAAATTTTTTAATAGCTTTGAAACATGCTTAGCAGAAAATTAAATACCGGCAACGGATCTCCTTATATCTTCTATTTTAATTTCTTCCCCTTAATTTTCAGTTCCATATGTTTCTTTGCATAACTTTTAAATAAAAGTAGTACATTCAATTACATTCGATATAAACTAGGCTGGTTGATATAAACTACATTCTCAGCTTAATAGAAAAAAAAATAATAAAATATCTGTAAAGATTTTACTAAAATGCAATATGCAATGCTACAAAAATTTCATGTTTTACAACAAAATTTGTAAGCATTACAAAAATTTTAGCTAGAAATCCAGAAATAAATGCTAAAATGACAAGAAATATTCTTGATCCAAAAGTAGTTTAGCAGACTTTACAACACTAGACAACTCTCACTGCCCTTTTTTCCAAAAAATTTCATATCAAAACAACAGTTGAGAAAAGTAAACATTGTATCAAAAGTTTAAAAACAGAAAGGATGTTTTGAGTTCTTTTAAAATTTCTCAGCAAAATTGAAGTTCCAATTAAATCAAACACACAGCTCATTATTTAAGCAATCAAGTAACTATATATATATTAATTCTAGATTACGAGTATGGATGACAGGGGTCCTGTACTGACATCTGTCGCAAGTTTTCACACTGTGTATTGATTTTCAGAGTTGCACCTTTCAGTACCTAAATGTTACTTGTTGCTGTTTGTTATGACGGCAGCAACACAAAATGATTTTCCTTACTCTAAATAAATTTTAATAGGTAGGTGACACCTATGGCCTACATGCCTAATTGTGCAACACAAACATATGTGGCAAATGCAGGATTAAATGAAATAGAAAAAAAAAATCTATCTAGAAAATAAGTCTCAATAAATCATATTTTCACTTGGTAGATCAGATAACGGGGGTGGGGAGAAGTAGATGAATTAATATTATCTTGACAGCTTTCAATAGCTATAAACAAAAATTGCCAAAACTTGACAGCTGTAAATCCTTTCAGTGATTTCAATGAAAATTTACAGAATTTTATGATGGAAATTTATCTCACATTAAGGTTAGACATTAGAAATACTGAAACAAACAAGAATTATGTTAAAATGGATAAAAGGAACTCCAATTTACGATACCACAGTCTTCTCCAACTAATTTCTTTGTTCAGCTTCAATCTTAGAATTTTACTCCCATTCAGAATTTTAAGAATCCCGAATTAACTACGAACTATACTTGCTTTCGTAATAGAGTGGTGCTTAACAGCAAAATCTTTAATGTAATTCTGATGATTTTTAAACATTAAATAATTTTTGAAAAAGTTTAAAAAGTTCAAGTACATAAAAAGGGACGAAACTTCATCAAGTACATAATTATAATATAAGAATACTCAAGTGCTCATGTGTAATAATGCAATATTTTGATTTAATTACACTCTAAATAAAATTTATAGTAAAAAAGTACAAACTTGTAACTTCGAAAAGCATTGACAATACGCTGAAAATGCTTCCTTTCCAAATCATCATCAGTTTCTACCGGATTTTCATCATTTCTGTTGGATTCAGTCACTACTTCATTTGAAACTTCAGTTTTAATAACATCACCGGTAGAGTGTTCAATACTTCCTTCCATTCTTTCAAAATAGCAATCACTTCATCAAACAAAAACATTAAACGCTGCCAGCTGCGAAAATCAACATGTGCAGATCCATGGAGGCTTATCACCTTCACCGATCAGATAACGTAATTTAAAAGAATAGTGTTTTTTCATTACATGTTCTTTAGTACTACCCTCGGAAAAAAAAAGAGAGAGAGAGAGAAAGTGATAGAGATTTGAGATACGCAAGTTATGATGTAATGTTAAAAAAAGGAGGAATTAAAAGACACATTTGATAACAAGTAGTTCCTTTTTTTAGATTGCTCCCACCGATTTACTAAATCTTAACAATTAATTACATTTAATATTAGAGGAACTTCTTACTAATGTCAAAATTAACATGCTTTGAGGGAAACATTCTCAGTTGTATTCCGACTTTCAAATCGGTTACAATAATTAACATTTGAAAAATAATTATCGTAGAGGGAATACTTTAAACCCAGAGTGTAGGCGGATAGCAGTAGTTGTCTAGCAGCGGTTGTGCAGGTAGCTAAAGTTAGTTTGCAGAAATGACAAGAAAATTGGTCTTGCCTGGAGGTGCGAGCCGTGGTTCATTGTTCTAAACAAATATCTGGAGGGTGGCCATACCGTTTCTACGGATCGTTATCGTGCCACTTGGACAAGGTTACATGAAGCCATCCGAAGCAAGAGTTCTGGCATGTTGAGTGATGGTATCATGCTCCTGCATGGCAATGCTCGGTCCCACACTGCTTGCCAAATACAAGAATTGCTGCAAAAGTTAAGTGAGAAATCTGGAGTCATCCTCTATATAACCCAATGTCTCCTTTCATTTTCCGAAATTGAAGGAACATTTACCTGGAATGAGATTCTCTTCAGACAGTGATGTGAAAACAGCCAGCGAGAACTAGCTGTGTGGGCAGGAACGTAATTTCTAGAAAGCTGGATTAAACAAGTTGGTTCTACTTTCAGGTGAACGTCTGGATAGATTTGGTGATTATGTGGAAAAATGATAACCAAGCATGCCTCTTAATGCCCTTTTGTATTTTTTGTCTATAGTTAATAAATAATTTTTTATAACCCTTCGAACCTTTTTTGGGGGGGATCCACCGTCGTATATAGGTAATAGTAATAATTTTACTCTATGTTAGGCAAAAATAGGAGCTTAGCATGGAAATCAACAAGTAAATTTATTTAAAAGAGGTGTTCTGTTCCTTTGTTCGGGTGAAATTTTCTTGCCGATAGCTTAAGGGATAAATTCAAAGCAATTGTTTTCATTAGCGACTTTGCAGCAAAATACTTTATTCCAGTGGAAACGTTTCCCCATATATTTTCCTCTTCTCAGTAGCTACTATTGCTTACCGGATATTTACTTCTTGGCATAATAAAATGCCGCCTACATCCTTAAAAGAGCCAGATTGTCGCCACCAAGACAATTTTCCTAAGAGTGCTCGTTTCTTGCATTGCAAGTATTTTCCAAAGGCATATATTTTAATTGCGTTTCTCAATAAAAACTATTAAAACATGGAATACAACAAAACAAAACACACACAAAAAGAACAGTTGGCACAGTTTATTAAACTGAGGAATTATTTGTGCACGGTTGACAGCGTTTGGCACAATATGAAAATTTTACAACTGTTACGTAAGTTTTTGCACTAATACGTAAATACCAAGTAAATTATATTTTTCATTACTCGTATTTTTTTTCCTTGTGTCGTTTATGGTATTGGCTGAAATCTGTATTCCGACAATCTCGGCTCTGGATATATAAAATACACAAGCCCGGCTCCTAGTATCAGGACCGGTGCGATAGCCGGTGCAACTGGAACGGCCACACAGATAAGCAGAATTGAGGAAAGTCAAAATTTTTAGAATCTATAGAAGCACCGACAGAAAACGCTTAGGAATGACAAAAGCTTTAAAATTTAGTGAAGGCACTAGGCAATAGAATTTAGGAGCAGCAAATTTTTTAAAATTCAGGAAGCCACCAGGCAGCAGAATTTCGGACCAACAAAGATTGCACCGGAGGGCAAAATACCTAGCTCCAGCCCTGCCTGTTATTTGAAAGGGTAACGGCTTAGTGATCCTCCAAATGTGTAGAGTGACCGCCAATATTTTCTGTGGTTTCTGAAAGCTTTTTTTTTCGTAGTGTGTCTGAGGGACGATGCTTTTAATTCGCCCTTTGGGACTAAGACTTCCCAGGTGGAGAGGAAAATTACTTATATCTCCGTGGGCTTCGCAACCCTGTGATCCTAATTTTACACCCTCCTTCCTTATTTTATAGCAGAAACCGTGTAGTGAACCCACCAGAGTGTTCATAACACCCTTTTATGTCATTTGTCACATTAAAGTTTTAAACTTAGGTTACAAATGTTTATAATCTTTAATCTGTTAAAAATACTAGTCTCCGACACGTTTTTAAGAATATCTGATTGGAGAACCCTAAGATTTTCCATTATTACCTACACTTGCTAAATTTAATCTTTCGCGAATAATATAAAAACGTATAATTTTATGGCTAATGTTGGCTTGCTAGTGGCCAAGCAGTTAAGACCACTGAACACTGACACTTTGACCCAGGTTCAAATCGAAACCAATGGATTGGCTTCATCAACGTTTCGTGACTATAACTGACTTTCGTTCGTTTCGCTGGCTGTTTCGTTTCATGACTATGAATGAGTTTCGTGATTTTCGTTTTATATGTGAATAGAGAATACCAGCTAATTTTGCACATAAAGTCCAGGCACACTAGAGGCAGAGTATTTAAAAACTCTTAAAAACTAGTAGTTCAGCCTGGCTGGAATCCAGGCGAAGGGTTGACTATGCATCATTTCTATAGTTTTCATACGCTTAATTAGAATACGAGCCAGTTTCATTAAGAAAGTTCTCCATGAAGGCATGTTTTCCTCTTTAAATAGCTGCCGCGTGTTTTGCTTAAATTAAAAGCAAACAATCAATTCTTAGAATATCCCTTAGGCAGCTAGCTCTAGTACGCTTTTCTTCAGTTAATTAATCGACCAAACAAACTACAAACACTTCCAGAAAAATGGATCATCAGTGCCAGACCTTCCAAAGACTCGATCCTTGATTTAACTTTACATAATATTCCACCCATTACTTGGCTTGTGCTATTGAATTCAAAAGATGTTAAATATAATGACGAAAGGACCGTGTTGCAATAATCATTTGGCCTGGAATTAGCTACCAAGAATTGCATTTAGATATTGAAGCGCGTTATATTAAATAAACATTTTATATATTAAGTTGTTTATACACTTTTCAAAGCCACTATTGTTTACGCAACAAACTATAACTTAATAATGGGAAAATTCAAAGTAAAAAAAAAGTCGTGTTACCTGATTACAATGCAAGTATAATTTGGCATGATGCTATCTCGGATAACAGGCTGTAAAATTTATGAAAGAAAACAAGATGTCTTTCAAATCAAGTTCTCTTCTATACCAACGCTTTTTCGTTGGTAGATGTTCAAACTAACACTGAGCTTAACATCATCAAAGCGGTGCAGAATTTTATTTCTTCTACATACCATTAATTTTTAAAAACGTGTTAGGCTTCAGGATGTGTTAAAATTTCAAGAGCAGAGTAATAAATGTATAAACAGAACAAGTTTTCAAATGCCCATACACTTTAATTCTGTATATATACACACAAAAAAAAACTTTTCTTTGTCATTTGCTTTGATATTTGTTTCGCACTACATCTGTTAAAATACCAGCTTGAACAGTGCTGTATAACGTGGCTATATGTTGTAGTGCTTATATTAGGACGCCTAATTCATTCTCTCCCGATAACATTTCAAATTGCGTTTTTCTATACATGCAAAGAATTTTTTTCGCCTATTTCGTCTAAAAACAGCAACCTAGTGGTAATACAGAAAGAATGCACAGAAATGCAAGTTACTGCAAACAAAGTTTATGCAAATTCTACGTATTTTTATTCGCAGTCTTTAAATCATTTTTTAATCTCCCATTAAATTCTTCAGTCTTTTGACTATGGTGATACCTTTTCTGGCTTTTCTTCCATTTTGAATTTATTGTATCCACAATTTGTTTCTAATAATTAATATATTTCTGTTAATCTCTAAAAAAGCGTAACTTGTGGTTTTTTTCTTTTATTCCTGTCAAACAAGAACTTCAGTATATTCTTCCTTTTTCTTTTTTCGTTGCATATTGCGTAAGGTTTTAGTTTAAACTAACAAAGTTTTGCTTTTAATTTCCCTTTCCTATGATTTCTTATTTCAACTTCCCGTTAGAATGAGCGCGCGTTTCAGCTTTATGCTAAATTGCAGTGGAGCCAAGTTTGGTATTTAAAAGGGTTAGCGAGGAACTTCTCGGAGTGAGAGAGCTTTTAGTCTCAGATCACTGCTGCTCTGTTCGACGTTCGCCTGACTAGCTAGTATTTAAATTCTAAGCCTTATCGCTGTTACGCTATTACTTATTGAAATAATCTAAGTGCGTTAGTTTTAGCTACATCTTGCAACGCACCATTGATCGTGTAGCATAGAGGCCAACCTCGCGTTTATAGCTCCGTGAGCAACGACTACCTAATTTCTATTTTTTATTTTAAATTAATTGATTCTTCAAGTTAGACCCAAGTGCGGTCATTATTTTCTGTTATCCCTTCCGAGTTGGAAAGTGGCTGTAAATATAGTGGTTTAATAAAAGAGGATTTTAAATCCTTCTTAAGTGCAGTTATTCTCCCATTTAACCACAATATTCTACCACAGAACATAGCTGCATTCAGCTCCCTGTTCAAGATCAGGACTTAGACTACTTCACGAATATGTTCGCCAAGAGTATGCATAGAACACTCAGTCCTGACAATTGAAGTTCGGGACTGTGTTCTGCTCCATCCTTTAAGATTGCCTTTTTCCCCCTTTCCCCTTGGATTTTAGTAACAGTGTCGTGGCCGCGCGGTTAAGGTTGCTGAATGCTGGGAATTCGAGTTGGGTTTGATCCTGGAGAACGGGCTAGCTGAATAATTGATTTTTGTGGTTTTCCTTATGTGCAATGTTAACACTAGTTAGTTTCTCTAAGAAAGCTCTCCACGAAGGCCTCCATCACTCAAGAATGAGTGGAAATATTATATGTATAAATAGCTTCAGATATACCTTCATAATCCTTCTTATTAAAAGTAAAACAAATCTTCTTCTTCAGGTCAGGTATCAGGCACCTCTGCTAAATAGCACTTTGTGCTAATTTTGCTTGCCAGAAATTTACTTTTACTCTTGCAAGAGGTTTATTTCGCCGGTAGTCTGTTCCAGCCATTTAGAGCTTCCCAGATCTGGACAGTTGATAATAAGTGCCCAATTATCAAGTCTGCAGAATTGGAATGGCTACATTGTTTTCCTTTATTCTATTCGTTATCAGAAGTTCAAGGTCAGTAGCTTGTTTGTCCAATAAACGTTTTTAGGATGTTCTTCAATGAGTACAGCCATCTTGACCACCGTAACAGCCTCCCTGAAGGTATAACCTTCAGGTTTGTATCTTTTAAAATCTTCGGGACTGTATTCTGGTCCATTCTTTGAGATCGCCTTTTTTTTACTCTTCTCCTTAGGTTTTTCAACTCTCTCAATAATCTCTGACAATTTTCAATTCTTGGGCACATTTCTTTTTTTTTTCTGTGCTCCGGACATTCTCTTTTTGATTTTGATTTTATCTAGAGAAGCAGACATGCTTTTAATAGCCTCCTGCCTCTTTTTAAAATGTTGATTAAGTAGAGGTCATTTCTATCTCACTCGATAAAGATATATTTCTGCTCCTTCGATTAGGTTTCCTTACTTTGAGAAGAAAGGTCTACTTCAGTGGTTTGCCTGCAAAAGCAGAACTTTTAGTTATATTATCATTTTTAGTCATATGTAAACTAGGAAAAAAAGTGCAGGATAAAAAAAGGGGTCTACCCATTATTGTCCGTTGCTACCTAAGGCAAAATACTCTAGAACAGTGATTCTCAACCACTGAGCCGCGGCCTTTTTGAGTGCCGCCAACCTATCGTGGATAGATCGAAGCATATCAAGGAAGTTAAACTTACCAGATCTTGTGCTCTGTCCAACGAGGAGTTCGCTCCGCCCGATTCGAAATTCAAATACTTTATTTGAATCGGTTATATACCTTCGAAGATTTTTATTTAATAACTTATCAGTTTAAAATGGTTTTAAATAATCCTTGTAGCCGTTTAAAATAGTAGAACGAAAAATGAATAATAAATGAAGAAGATATAATAAATGCAAATTTATAAAATACATCTCTAATATAAGAGGAAGTTTAAAAAATTTGAATGTTTGAAAACCTATAACTTTATATTTAATATCTCGTAATCTCCAATGTTTCTCATGGTAAATTTTTAGTAAGTAATTTATCTTTAATATATAATTAACATATCTTATTGCTTTTACCTGCTATAATTGAAAAATATGAATTTTTGTAAT
>KK115358.1:553157-626274 GCA_000611955.2 Stegodyphus mimosarum
ATGCTTGAATATATATAACAGTATATAAATGATGGTTGCATTATTTTACTACAATTATAGATTAAACTCAGTCAAAACTATACACCAGTTCAGTTTACTATTTACATGCTTGCTGTGCACTTGAATTTATAAATTTATACATTTGTTATGCAGTATAGTGTTCTCAAAATTGAATTAAACGGATTGAAAGATAATATACGATTCGGCTTTTTTTAATAATTTTTGACAAAATTATTTTTATCTTAAAAGAACCTTTTGAAATGGATAAATGGCTAAATAGAAGAAAACTGAACTGTGATAATAATGATATTAGCGATCAGGCTGATGAGCTGACGCCAAGTACGAGTAAAGGTGTTTCCTCCTGCAATATATATATATATATATATATATATTCGCGTATTCGAGAGATCGGTGGTTCGAATCCCGGCTCCGGCATTGCTCATTTTTCATCCCTCCTGCTTTCAAATACATCGCAATGTCTTTACAAATATAATGACGATTTCTTAAAATTTGGATTTACATTTACAATGGAAAATACAGTTGTTCTCAAGTTTCTGGTATGTGGTTGTAAATTATCAAATAGTGTTATAGTTCCGAGCAAGCTTCAACATCACTCGCTGAGTAACCATCCTTAGTTGCATCAAAAGACAAAAGCTACTTTCAAAAATCGTTATCTGCAAAATTCAAACAAGTAAAAGTTTTTGAAAAATAACTTAGTGTCTGAAGAAGCTTAGATACCTTCTTATGAAATAGCCGAATAACCTAATAATTTGACCGATGAAATTATATTACGAGCTTTTTACAAAATTGTAAAAGTAATGATTGATGGATCAGCAGATATAGACATCTGCAAATTACCACTTTCAAATGACACGATTCATCGCAGAATTAAAGCTGTGTCGAGAAATATTGAAGAAAATGGTGCAAAAACTCTGGCAAATTCAGACTTTGCCATACAAATAGACGAAATAACAGACATTACAAGAAAGGCACAATTAATGGCATTTATTCGATTCGTTCACGAAAATGATATAATTAATCAATTTTTATGCTCTCGTGAGTTATCTGAATGTACAACCGGAAAACATGTTTTCAATGTAATTAACTCGCACTTACAAGAAATTAAAGTTTTGTGGAATTTATGTATTGACATTTTCACAGATTGTGTTCCAGCTATGACTAGACATATAAAAGGATTTGTGGTACATGTGAAAGAAATTAATGCGGATATATTAGTTACGTAATGTTTTGTGCATCGGAAAACACTTATTACAAAATATCTGCATCAGAATTGAAAATAGTGCTGGAACAATGTGCCAAAATGGTTAATTATATAAAGTCTAAACCATTAAAAAAGTCACTTATTTAGTAATTTATATCAAGCTATGGAAGTTAAATACGAATCCTTGATACTGCACACGGAAGTAAAGTGGTTCTCCAGAGGATAAGTTTTATCTCGTGTGCTTGAATTAAAAAACGAGATGAAAATATTTTTGAACAAGATAAGGATGATGGTTTTGTTCATTTGTTGGAAGATAAAATATGGTGTACTAAACAAGCTTACTTATCTGATATTTTTTTTTATTTTTAGTAACTTAAATTCATGTATGCAAGGACCGAAAGAAAATAATTTAAACTCAACAGATAAGCTGGTGGGATTCCCTCCCCCCCCAAAAAAAAACTTTATGGAAGAACAAAGCACAGGAAGGTAATTTGGGAAAGTCTGAGTCAGTTCCAAAAGACTTCTATAAAACTATTCAGGAACTTCTTATTGACCATTTGACAGCACTAGAGGAGAGAGTTATTCATTACTTCCCACATTTAGATATAAAAAATTTGATTGGGTTCGTAATCCATTTGTGATAACGGATAGATTTGTGTACGAATTAACTTCGAATGAAGAGGAAGAACTAATTTCGCTCTGTAAAAATTGAGATTTAATTTTAAAACATTCGGAAGAATCATTTAATTCATTTTGGAATAAAATTAGAGGCGATTATTCCATAATAGCCAAAAAAGCTTTAAAAATATTATTACAATTTTCTACATCTTGTGTGGATTTGGATTTTCAGCATTAACAAATATAAAAATGAAAAGAAGACCGAGACTTTATAAGGTATTTGTCTGACCTTCTTAGTATGTCTTCGTGGTATAGTGGTCCGCGCGTATTCGAGAGGTCCATGGTTCGTTCCCCGACATTCTCACAGTTTTGTAAAAACTATTAAAATGTGTACAAATCAATTTATACAAAAGACGATATTAGAAAGCAATTGAAAAACGTTAAAATTAATACATTATCGAAGGAAAATTAAATGTTAACATCACGTTTGGAAGTGCCGCTTACCATCACACGGCATACGTAGCAAAAATTACAGACCCTTGCATACCTGGATTAGACTTCCTAAGGAAATACAATTTTTCCTTGGACTTCAAATTTTCCTACAATTTTTCCTTATTTTTAAAAAATAACAAACTGCATTCTGCCTCTGAGGACATAGTCTTATTCAGGATTAATGATAAAGGAGTGAAATCTATCCACAAAATCATAGCTCAAGACGCTATCACAATACCGGCAAGAATAGAAATTTTACTTCCTGGATCCATAGCCGAAAGTAGAAATTTCAACCACGTCATCTTAGAATACCTCAATAACTGTAACAGCCCGAAAGGAGTACTAGTAACCTCAACACTGGTCGACTTATCGAAAACCGTTATCCCAGTGAGAGTAGCCAACGTAACTGACAAGGCGAGAGTTATTAAGAAAGGTGAAGTGGTTGCAGAATGTACTCCAGTAACCAGCGTTGAAATAAAGAGTAACATCTCAAAAACCGTGTCTTCAGAGAACATTACTCGGAGTTACTGCAAAATACGCAATTAAAGAATGAAGAGAGGAATGCTGCCGAACGTGCCATTGAAGATCTTCAAGACATTTCCTTCCGCTCGTCTTCTGACGTGGGTCGAACGAGTTTGACTCAACATAGAATCGATACCAGTGATCATCCACCAGTCAGGCAACATCAAAGACGTCTACCGATTGCTAAACAGGAAGAGGTACGAACGATTTTAAAGGACATGAAAGAAAGCGATGTCATCGAGCCTTCAGCGAGTCTATGAGCATCTCCCATCGTCCTCGTCAGGAAGAAAGACGGTTCAACAAGATTTTGCGTTGACTATCGCCGGTTGAACGAGGTCACGAAGAAAGACAGTTACCCTGTTCCTAGAATTGACGACATTCTGGACATTCTTTCTGGAAGCAAGTGGTTCTCGACACTTAAATTTAAAGAGTGGGTATTGGCGGGTAGAAATACATCCTGATAACCGTGAAAAGACGGCATTTACTACTGGACAAGGACTCTGGCAGTTGAAGGTGATGCCGTTTGGACTATGCAACGCGTCAGCTACATTCGAACGCCTCATGGAGACTGTTTTGAAAGGTCTTTCCTACGAAGCCTATCTGATATACATGGATGACATCATCATCATCGGGAAGAGTTTCGAAGAACATCTAGAAAATCTTAGAAAGGTGCTTCAGAAACTGAAAGAAGCCAATCTGAAGTTGAGTCCCGCTAAATGCAAATTATTCAGACAGGAAGTGAGTTACCTCGGACATGTCATCTCTGCTTAAGGTGTGCGCACGGATCCTGAAAAAGTGTCAGCAGTTAAAGACTGGAGACGTCCCGAAAATGTCCACCAGCTGAGAAGCTTTCTAGGGATTTTCACCTACTATAGGAAATTCGTAAAGGATTTTTCTTCCATCGCAAGACTTCCTTCATAAGCTAACACAGGAAAAGCAAAAGTTCTTGTGGACAAAAGAATGTGAGGGTGTATTTAAAAACCTGAAGGAAGCTTTAACATCCGCTCCAATCTTGACGTATCCTCAGCTCGACAGACCATTTATCCTCGACACGGACGCGAGTAATGAAAGTGTTGGCGCTGTTTTGTCTTAAGAAATAGAGGGTCAAGAACGTGTAGTGGCTTACTGGAGCAAGTGCCTGTGTAAACCGGAGAGTAATTACTTTGTCACCACGAAAGAGTTGCTCGCCAAAGTCAAAGCCGTAGAATATTTCCATCATTATCTATAGGGCAGAAAATTCCTACTCCGCACAGATCATGCATCACTGGCCTGACTTTTAAATTTCAAGAAACCTGAGGGTCAGATCCTCAGGTTTCTTGATCCTCAGGTTCTCAGGTCCAGGTGGATACAGAGACTCCAGGAATATGACATCACTATCCGTCATCGCACGGAAACGCTGACGCCTTGTCTAGAAGACCTTGCCCAGAAAACCGCCGATATTCTTCCAGGGACGAAGGCAAATACCAGCTGCTTTATTCGGTCGCACGACAAATTACATCAACATCAGCTGATCCAGATCCATGGAGTGGTAAAGAAGTCAGGAAAGACCAGCTGGAAGACCGTGATATCAAACCCATAACTGATTTAATGGAGACATCAAACAGAAAACCTACCTGGCAAGGCATGTCGAGCTATAGTCCCACGACAAATCAATATTGGGCTCTCTGAGACTCACTCCAAATTCGACACGGCATCTTGTATCGGAAATTCGAATCGGATAATGGAAAGGCATTCCGATGGCAGCTGCTCCTCCCAGGATCCCGGACGTCCTTAAAGAACTACATAGCAGCCATGCAGGAGGCCATTTCGGAATAATGAAGACCTTGCAGAGAGTTCGGGAGCGCTATTACTGGAATAATGCAAAAGATGACGTGCAAAAGTGGTGCCGATCTTGCGATGCCTGTGCAGGTCGGAAAGGGCCGAAGAAACGGAGGCGAGGCAGGTTGCAAAGTTACAATGTAAGAGCCCCTTTTGAACGTCTCGCCTTTGACATCTTAGGACCTCTGCCACGAACAGCTGATGGCAACAAATACATCCTCGTTGTCATTGATTACTTCACCAAGTGGCCTGAAGCGTATTCTATTCCTGATCAAGAGGCTGTCACAGTAGCAGAGATGATGATACGGCACTAGATTTCCAGGTTCGGACTGCCTCTTCAGTTACATTCAGATCAGGGAAGGAATTTTACCTCATCAGTGATCAAAGAACTCTGCAAGGTACTCGGCATTGACAAAACCCAAACGACGCCTTTACATTCCCAGTCGGACAGCATGGTAGAGAGGTTTAATCGAATCATCCTCAATAACCTCTCATTAGTGGTTTCCAGAAAACAACAGACTGGGATAAGAAGTTACTGCTGTTTCTACTAGCTATTCTCCATCTCAGATGCTCTTCGTCTGCCATGTGATCCTTTGTTTGGTCGCCCTCCGGATGCACCTTCATCGCCTGAGGAATACATTCAAGATCTCCAGGCCTGGTTTGAAGTGATGCACAACTTTGCACGAGAGCGAGTAAATTTGGCAACGGAGAAGATGAAGACTCGATACAACACCAGAGCTCAGAACATCGTTTCAGTAAAGGACCCAAGGTGTGGTTGTGGACTGCGACTCGTCGAAAATGAGTTTCTCCGAAACTACAATGACCTTGGGATAATCCGTACACAGTCTTAAACAGGCTGAACGACGTCGTGGTTCGGATCCGCAAGTCATCGAACTCTAAGCCTAAAGTCGTCCATTAAGACAGGTTAGCTCCTTACTATGGCCATAGTACGTAGTGCATATAATTGTAAATAGTATAAGACCATAGTCCTTTTTGTATTTAGTATTTGATACAATATTATTTGCTGAAAGTTACTTAAGCAATTATTGTTTATTTTGTTATTGTAATGTTTACTATTGCATTGATGCCTTAGTTGTAAGTTTGGCTTCCTGTCCAGGGATTGTACCGCCCGGGACATGCAGTCCTTGGAAAGGGGGGCAGCGTTCTGGATTTCGTATTTATTTAGAATTGTAATTACAATTGCTTTACTTTCCCGTGCAACGTAGACGATTTTTGAAGAGAAAGCTACGTCGGAAAAGTAAAAATAAAAGAGCGCGTGCATTTAACATTTAATAAATAAATATCTCATAATTGCTTTTGCCATCCCCAAAAATCGAGGTTTTGCCAGAATGTTTTAGTAAATAATTAAAAAGCTTATAAAAGCCGAATTGAAACACCTGAGCTGAGTTGTTTTAAGCGATCTATTTGTTTACATAATGCTGTTACCGATTGTAGCGATTTCGCTGTGAGATAGAATTAGTTTTTCTGTTTTTGAATTAAGTTTTGTTTAAGGTTTGAGATATCTCTGAAGAAATATTTCAGCATTTTGTTTTATTTCTTGTGGAAAGAATAAATTTTGTTAACTTTTTAACGATTTGTGCATTCAATCCATTATGAACCTGTACGCACGCAACAATACTTTTGGCGTTGCCGATTGCAACAAAAAAGGGAGGTGCATATCGACGTTATAGCAGTCTTGTATACAAAATTTCAACGTTCTGAGGCTACTCATTTTTATGCGGGATGGATGCATACATACATACAGACGTTACGAAAAAAATCTCTTCTGAATTCATTTTAAATCCTTTCTGCAAACTCTTAGGGGGAAAAGTCCTTTATTCTGTTCTTACAAACAGATGTCATGCAAAAACATCATTAAATTGTATTCGAAGTAAGTATAAAACAAAAAAGATAAACACATAAAAATTCAACTTAATTTTACCACAGCTGTATGATGGAGAGTAGATGGTGTAAATGAAAAATATTGAGAAAGATGTTATTCTTTAGACGCAAAATTCCCTTCTATAAAATATCATATTACTTTCTTTTTTTTCTTTACTTTTTATGGGCATCTTCGTTGTCTCTAAAGATCCCTCGACTTGGAATCATTGGGCTCTGTTCCACACAAAATTGTTCAATGTGTTTTGTTATAGTCTATGTTTTGAAACATTTCTAAAATGACACATGGCATTGTCATTGAAACTGCTTTATCAGGATGCCACTAATATGTGGAAACTTTGTACACTTTCGATGATCAAAGAAACAGGGCCATCTTCCTGCTTCTGAAGACATTTTTCCGGTCTTCTCCTTTTGTTACTGTTTTTGAAGCTGCTGCAGTTCCTTCTAGAAGAGCTCATTTTTGTGGTTCTCTAGTAGCTTTTCCATGCTTACACTAACTCCCCAACCTTGGTTTTGCTAAAAGACACAATATCGTAAATAAAAAAAAGTATGAAGCATCAAAGCACTCCTTGTTAGCAACCCAATGTGGCCATAATTTCCTCCAGGACAAATTCATGGTCCTGTAAATCATTTGTTTTCAGGTATCATCAATGAGAGTTAAGCAATTGGAAATATTTAAATATTTTTAGTAGGTGTCCAAGTGTTGATTATGTGGCATAGTTTACTCAAATCATTTTTGAAAATCATATATTGCCGACTTAAGTGCTCATAACTTGAATGCAAGATACAGTTTGTCATCTCAAGTATTTTTCATTCGGATAATTTGTTCATGAAGTAAGGCATTCATGATCTGAGGTTTCTCCTCCTAAGATCAATAAAAATGTTTTGGCTTTCTCAGTATATTTTCAATAAATGTACACTGTGCTAAAAAAGGGGGGGGGCAGTTTTATATCTTCCGTTCTGCTGCGCTGAATGACAAAATTCAACTTGTGTTTTTCATATCTCAAAAGCATGACTTACAATATGCATTAGATTTATAGCATTATTATAATATAGGTATTCTTACACAAAAACAAACTTTTTCTGAAATGACATGCCAATTTTTTTCCATGTTTCAATTCTACAACTCAAATTATACCAAACTGCCCAAGGTCTTGTAAAAGTCACATGAGTAGTTTTTAAACAATTAGCTCCAATGTTAATTGGATTTGATATATATGCATTAATATCTTTTTTAAAATTTAACTTACTTTGATTCCTTTTTTCAGAATTCCAAATTTAGACTTGAATATAATTTGCACATTTTTTATGATTTATTTTTAAAATTTTTATTTTTAAATGATTTTTCGAAAAAAAAAATTTTGTATGTGTGTAAATTTTTGTAGCTATAAAATTTTTACCATTACCTTCAAGTAGATGTATTTCTAAGCTTACCTGCAAAAAATTAGAGGTTTTTTTTATTCAAAATTTCTTAAGATATATGTGAAGTTACATTTTGGCATGTTTTGAAGTTTGGCATATTCATTATAAGTGATAATAACACCAAATGTGGTTTATGCACTTTGTTAAAATTATTTGAAAGTATGAAGAATGACCTTTCTTTCCATTCAGGTGCAATGAAAAGAAGAAAAGGAAAATAGTTTGCAATAAATTAGAAGTTCGCCAAGTAAATTATTCTTGGCGCAAACTGAAATAATGCACCAAGATAAATTTTTGAATTTCTCTGTAAATTTTGCATCAAATTTTACAAATTTAATATTTAGGCATAATTTCAGTCATAGAATCGAAATATCGAAAAAATTGGCCTGTTATTTCAGAAAAAATTCGATTTTGTGCCAGAATACCTATATATAGCAATGCTATATATATATATAAATCTCATGTATATCCCAAGTTGCGCTTTCGAGACATGAAAAATGCAATTTGAATTTCATCAACCGCCAGTAGAATGATAAATATAGAATATCGTCCCACCCTTTTTTTGCGCAGTGTACGTGTTTTTCAAAATGATCCAGAATAGATTTATACTACTTATGATTTGGACCTCTTATTTACTTTTATACTAACCTTTTATGTAATACACTGTTTATTATTACAAAAATTAGAATATTTTACGAATTTAAATTGTTTTATGCAGTAAGTGATTCAGGACTTTAATCTATCACTCTTCTGCCATTAAAACTTTCATTTCAGAAAACTTTTCAACTTATGTGAGAAGAAACTCAACTGCTTGGATATGGTCATTTTTATATATTTTCAGAATAAAGTAATTATTCATCCATTTAAACCTCAGATATAGTAGAGTAAGTTGGATATTAATTTCTTCAGCACTTAATTAAGAAGAAAGCATAAATTATTTAAATTTGTCTTTCTCCCCTCCCACCAAAAATCAGGTGCAATATGGATTAGCCTTTGTGGGCTTTGCCACTAAAATCAATAAATCAGCATATTTGCAAATAGCAACCATCTCATTTAATTTTATTCGAATGAAATTAAAAAAACTGGAAAGACTATAAATGTATTCATAATACATAATAAAGTATATTTATTAGTTTATTCAGTACAACAAAAAGACCCAATTAATAATTTAAAGATTACCACCATTATTTATAAAAGCAAAAATGTGCCAATTTAGACTTAGGAGTAAGTCAAAAATAAAAGTCCTCAAAAACTCATCAATGCTTTTATTATAAAAAAGTAAAGTGTATTGAGATATAAATATTCAACGAGATGTTACATTTAATCTCTCCTGAGGGGAAAGCTATCTTCTTTGATTCCTTCTTTAGTAATTATGTTCATATACACACTATCCCCAGTATAAATATCTCTTTCTGCAGCAGAAATGAATACATCTTTCACTATAGCTACAGCTTTCTCAAGTGACAGAGGAGGTGGCTTAGTGTAGCCTTTCATGTTTTTATAACCAATCTGTAAAAAACAAAATTACACATATCAATATGAGAAATTAATACAAATTTGATTATAAATAAGCATCAACTTTCAAACAAACAAACAAACAAAAAAAAAAAAACAATGCTAACTTCTTAAAGAAAGGAAGAATAATCACATATTTATAAACTAGCTTCAAATACCACAACAGTCATCCTTTACATTAAGATATTAGATGAGTATTGCAACACTAGAAGCTTTGCATGTGTTATACAGAAAGGTTGAGTTTTTAAACAACAACAATAACAACACTATATATATATATACACACACACTGAAAAGACAAAAAATCATGAACTACTTTGGATAGCGTGGAGGACAAGTGATTAAATGGGAATGGTATTTAATTGCTGCTGAAGAAGGCAGCAAATCTTTGTTGCACTTACTTTTGCAAGTGATGGGAAAGGCTGCTAATCTAAGCGAATTTGATAGAGAGCAGATTGTAATGGCCCTAAGATTCAGAACCAGTATATCCAAAATCCTGCATGACTGGTTGGTTGTTCACGATCTGCCATTGCTAGTATTTATGCAAAGTGGATAAATGACGGTGAAATCAGCAGTAGATGCCAAGGTGTTGGACATCCACAGATCATGAAAGAAAAAGGATGTCTGAGACTGCCCCACTTGGTACAGCAAAATCAGTGCCAGACAGTGGCTCAGCTGACAGCACAATACAATGCAGGTCAAAGTGTTTCGGAACACACAGTTCAGCGGACACTGTTGGATATGGAACTGTACAGCAGACATCCCACTCATGTGCATCAGTTGACCAAAGGTCATTGTCAACTACGCCTACAGTGGGCCTGAGAACACTGAGACTGGACCATGGATTAGTGGGAGACAGTTATAGTCAAATTAGGGTATGCCACCTTTGAAGCAAACAGTTGCCCCCCCCCCCCCCACAGGCTGGTGGTGGCAGTAATATGCTTTGGGGTACATTCTTACGGCAGGTCCAGGACCCTACGTTATGGCACTGAAAAGAATTGCGCATTAGTAGCATCCTTACATGGCATCTGTCTTCCTAACTGGAAATGGAATCTTTTGGCAGGACACCACCCCATGTCACAAGGCTCGGATTGTGTTGGAGTGTTACAGGAGCATAAGGATGAATTCAAGTTGATGTCCTGGCCCCTAACTCGCCAGGTCTTACCCGATACAGCATATTTGGGATGTCATGGAGTGGCAGCTTAAAGCTCAAACACCATGATGTCAGAATATCTCAACTTTGCATGACTGCTGCTTAGACATTTAATATAACCTGTCTCCAATCATCTATGAAGAATTTGTGGCATCCATGCCAAGGTGAGTAGTAGCTGTTTTGCAGGACAAAGGTCATGTAATTATTGAGTATCTTAATGTTTAAATTCTTCAGTGCATATATATATGCAGTGCAGAAGTTGATCACCAGATGGCACTAAGCTGCACCTCATGAAAATTCTGTCTAACGCATTCAGTTTGCAGTTGTGTATACGTTTTAAAGTAATTTAACGTGTTGTCTGATTTAAAGAAATTCCATAGATGTAACACGTATATTATATAAATATCAACTGCATATATATTATATAAATAATAAACTGATATAAAAGCTACTGTACACAATTATTTTAACTTTTCCGATTTTTACACCACATAAATCAAAAAAATAAAATCTGAAAGGTTTCAGATTTTAAATTACGCCCAAAGGGGCATTTTTTAAACATTTTGTATGTTACTTTTATTTATTGAATATCATGTTCTACGCATTTAAACCATAAAATTCAGTTAAAGAACAATATCGCAAAATAATTTTAAACTGAGCATATCTTTAAAATTTCCTACACACAGTCTCACGCGCTGCAGATAAAAATGTTTTTTTCTGTACAACGTTGCCATTGCCCGCTTTGAAATCCTTGAGTTTGTTAATCAAGAATTCGTTAAAGTTTTACAAAATATGAAATTGTTAATAAAACAAATTCCAAATTTGGGCTTCCAGATGCCTATATGCGCAGCAGGATTACGGCATTCAAAATTCGATGGCTTTAGGTACCGTCGTTTTATCACAATGCGAGAAACATACATACATTTATGGACATTCTTCATTATTTAATTTCATTTAAATATAAAACAGGGATGCAATATTTTGTGGCAACAGTTTGAAAAGTGATACAGACTTTTAATGTTTCCGATGCAAAATCGCAAAATGAAAACAATAGTCCTTCAGGGACAAAGCCCCTTTGCACTAATTATTCTAATACAATGAATCACTGTTATTTAAAAGCCCTTTTAGACAGTCATCTAAAATTTTTAGCAGATTATACTATATCAACAATAATTCTAAAAAAATTATAAAATAGTGTTATTTAAATCTTCCTTTTTATCTGTAGTCATTACAGTTTAAATATCTGTACTAAATGCAGAATGAAACTGGAATTTCTACATGTCAACAAGCAGAAAATGTTCATCTATTACACAATATTGCATAACTTTAAATTATAAGCACTAGTAAAACATTAATGTGTGAGAAAGAGAATGCACTATACATATAAATTTAAGAACGCAAGGGAATTCTATCCAAGCTTCCACATTTTTTTGACTGTAAAACAAATATCTTTGAGGTTCAAATAGAAACTACATTTTTCAAGTTTGTCCAGGGTTTTAATACAAGTCATTCCTTTAAAATAGAAATAAAGCTAGACAGCAATATCTTGAAAATCAATATTTTCAACTTTACTCAATGGACCTCCCATGAAGTGTTAATATGCATTTCAAGGTAGAGCAGCAAGCATTATGAGCAGAAGGTGGGAAGAAAGAACAGTCAAGGCATTATGAGTCTCATGCAAGAACAAAGATCTGCTTTGTTAGAAATGAAAGATATACAGAGCATAATCATAAGCAGCCATAAGTGAGTCAACTTGAGTACTAGAGAATATAGACATTTCCAACAACTTTGGGGACAGGATACTCTTTAATCACTTTTGCTGCACTCTCATACAAAAAAACTAGAAATAAAATTAAGAATGACCTTTTCAGATTAAAGCTATGGAACTTTTGAACTGTACTGTATTATCTAATTTTAAAAGGTTGTTTATTAACCAGAAATAAATTCTGTAAAATTTATAGTTCTTAATAAGTGTTCCAAGTTTTTCACACTAAAATAAACATCTAAATCACTCTGTAAGATTCTAGATATAAATACGAGATACAAGTTTATTATCTTAAAATATTTACTTTGAACAAAAATAATTAGTTTGAGGAAAAAATAGCATGGATTGACATTCGGATATTTTATACACTTTTCTAAACTTACTTGATTGTCCAATAAAGGTTGCAGCAACTGACAGGCTGATCCTACAGCTCTGTACGAAGTTGTATCCTTATGCCCAACAGAATCATATGAATAAACCACACCTTTTCCTGCAAAAAATACTTTACTTTTATATATATATATTAACAATTAATTTCAGTTTGATTTTCTCTTAGGAAATAATATACTAATGAAACAGAAGATTTTCAAAAATGTAAAACTTAGTAAAGGTTGTACATATTACGCAAAGCAAAAGTGTAATATGTATATAATTTAATGAACAAATTTAAATATAATAAATGACAGCATTTTACAAGAAAAAATTGTTGCCAATTCCATAGAATGATCCTGATTTTTCAAGAGGAATTGGTCTTTTCTCATAAAATCACAAATACAATTCAATCACGTTTCGTCTCTCACATTTTTTAACAAAACTCCTATTGGCAAAAAACTGCAAAGTCATATAATTTTTGAATTTAAAAACGATTTTTAGTCAATGTGAAAGAAATTCCCTAACATGATGTACGACAATAAATGTGTGTGCACATATACGTATATATAATATTGATCTATACATATATATAATATTGATATCTAAAAATTATAAGTGGACTTGTGCCCTCACTGCTAAGATTATAATACAAATTTTAATTTCACGCACGCACGCACACACACGTATATATATATATATATATATATACACATATATATATTTATATATACAAGGGTTGTTTGAGAAGTTTCCGACCTCAATTCAAATCAACAGAAGTGAGGGGGACTTGTCTGAGCATCACTTGGTAACTATCAATCAAAATTTCAGCTATTTGGAAAACAAATTTTTTGTTTACAGTTACTTTTGCGAGGCAATATGACAGTTTTCGAAAAAATGGAAAAAAAATTCTAGTATCGTGCTGTCATTAGATACCTGTTTTTGAAAGGTAATATGCTTATTCAGATTAAAGAGGAGTTAGACACTGTGCATGGAAATTCTGCACCATCATTTACTAGTGTGAAATTTTGGAGAGCTAAATTTAAATGTGGGTGCACCAGCTTGGATGATAATGATCGTTCAGGATGGCCAAAAGCTGCAACCACTGACGAAAACATCTCTAAAATCCATCAAATCAAGGTTGGAGGGATAGCAGAGGCTATTAGCATGTCCAAAGAATGTGTTTGCCACATGTGAAACCATGATTTAGATATACAAGCTGGCTGCATGTTCGGTGGCGCGTTTGCTCACTCTGGGCCAATAACCTGCCCAAATGAAGACTTGCACTATTCCGTTAGTGCAATAAATCGGAATTTTTTTTTACTATTAAGTACTGTAGATGAAACCTGGATTCATCATTACAACCCAGAAACAAAAATACAGTCAAAACAGTGGATTGCAATGGGAGAATCCACTCAAAAAATGGCAAAAACTGTTCTTTCTGCAGGAAAGTGATGACAACAGTTTTCTGGGACAGCCATAGGGTTGTCTCAACAGATTACCGTGAAAAGGGAAAACCATTACCGGAGTGTACTATGCAATGTTATTTGACAAGCTGAAAGCAGAAATTACAGAAAAATGGCCACATTTGTAAAAGAAAAAAATTTGTCCCACTAAAACAGTGTTCAATCTCCCACCTCAGTGCTTGTAATAGCGAAAATCCATGAATTACGATTTGAACTGCTTGACCACCTGCCTATTCACGAGATCTGGCACAAAGTGACATTTTTTTATTCCCTAAGCTAAAAGAAACACTGCGAGGACAAAGGTTTTCATCAAATGAGGAGACATTACACAGAAAGATCCCACATGTTATTTGGGCAGGTGAAAAGGATGGGAGCATCACTGGAAGAAATATACAGCCTTACAAGGAGACTGTGTTGAAAAACAGAGGTAATTTTTTTTTGTTAGGTCGGACACTTTTCAAACAGCCTATGTAATAATAGGATTATGATAATTTATTCCTAAACATTCAAAAGGCGGAGTAAGTTGGATATCTATCAGTTAAATTTGTAAATATAAAATAAGAATTACAAATTTTTTCTGGCATTCTATTCTCCTGCTAATTAATGGGCCTATTTCATTTTTCTCTTAGTCTGGTAAGTAACCCTTTATCAGTGAAGATACCTCCTTTTAATGCATATCCATTGCCAGAAATGAATTAATTTCTTCTGTTTGATTAAAAAATTATTAAAAAAAATTACTAAAAACTAATCTTTGATGACAAATTTAACTAACAGTAAGATTACCTTGTCAATTTAAGGCTACCATATCTAAAATAGAGAACAACACTTCACCAACCACTTATGACAATCCTATTACATTCCATCACTGAATGCATTTACATTTCCAACCATTTTGTTTCAAATTTTGCAGACAAGTAAGTTAATTTTAATTTCCTTCCTGGCAACGTTCCTAAATTTGTATATAAATTTCATGTTTACTTCTACAAGTTAATTTTGAGTTTGATCATAAAATAATATTTTAATCTAAAATAATGTATTCATTTGTACATTTTTCTATTATCATCTTCTTTCATATATATTAATTTGTACAAGTATGGATAGTTTTTTAATTGTTTTTACATACTGTGAGAATGTTGGTGGAATACTTTTTTCTAAAATAAGTATCTCATATAATTCCGTTCTTAACAAATACCTTAAATTAAGAAGAATAGCTTAATAATTTTTATTTTAGAATTTGTTTATGACAAAAATTTTTGGCTAAAGCAGACTAATATCTTTCTAATAATTAGCATTGTTTGTGGCTTATGATCTAAATAACTAGTCTGACTCTTACTTGAGAAAAAGACAAAACACTCTCACTTCATTTGGTTATTGTTAATTGATAATAGATTGGTTTGTTCCTCTTGAGAAGTCAATTAATCCGCAATCAATGACAATAGCTACATTTTCAGTACTTTAAATTTCAATTGTAATATTAAGAATTTTTATCGTTGCAAATTTTTCTATACAGATTTTAAATAATTTTTACTAAAATAGAAATCTAAATACTTTAAATACTGATTTAAACTACCCACTAAAGTTTTTTTTTAATAATTCATAACTTTCATTAAATTTCCTTTCCTTGGAGATGATATATGAAAAACCTTTCCTAATAATAAATTATATATATATATATATATACATAATTATATATGCATACTAATTTGCACCTATTTGTGTATATTTTTTTGTGAAAACGTATAGTGCTGCCTTGCATAATGAAACTAATCTCATCAGTGATGTATTTATTAAGTGAATAATTTATTAAGAGGAACATTCCCAAGCTACATCCCAGATAACAAAATAACATACGAAAATTTCATAGAATGTTAAAAATGCTGGCAATATTCAAAATGCAAGAAATTTACTAATTTACTAGTTATTAAAATATTTAAAGAAGCTATTTATGTATATAATCTCCTAGTTCTTTAGTTCAGTTTAGTCCGACACTTTCTCGAGTCTAGCCACTGAGGTAGATGACTCATACTTTTTATTTTAACACACATTTCCTTTTTTAAAAAACAGGTTATTTACATGTTATCCCAATTCCATAGTAGAAGTCGCCCAATTATCAGACTTTACCTGAACTCTGGCAATCATGCGCATAACCTTTCTTCAGGCAATTACACTCATAACAATCCTTCAGTCAAGCAATGTTGCCACTTTCACATGCCCTCTTTTTGTTGTATTCTAAGCTCCAACGGTTTTTATATACAAATTGTGATATTTCTGCCTTAAACTTATTTTTAAAATATGTACTTTAAGGTATTTGCCTGCCCACAGTGGAAGAAACTATGAAAAAATTTCTGAAGAAATATAGAATTTTGTTGCAAAATCTATAAAAGGAAAACAATGAAAAGATACATTCGGTAGTTGCTGAGATTTGCACAATGCCGAGTCTGTAATTCAATGAAATTCTATGATATTTTTTTTAATGAAAACGCTCATTATGTGCTTGGGAAGAAGCACAGTGGAAAAGAATTGCAGAAAAATTTGGAAATGAAAGTATTTTATTTTTTTAACCAAAAAAAAAGGAGAAAAATAATAATTAAAAACAAAAAGTGCTATCAATAAAGATTCATCTGCAATGTTGTATTTTTATTACAATCAGATGATGGCACCAGACAAAATATGTGACACACATCAGTGGTGGAAGACAATTTAATGTTAAAATATTCTCACAATAATTTAAAAACTTATTTTTAATACGAGTTGTCAAAATCCATGGTAATCTTTCACTGCTTAATACCATGGGTTTAAATAACTATTGTTTCTTAAATATTAAAAAGGACTTCCAGAAGCAAAGATTTATTTAAAATTAAGTAACATTAGCAGATAAAGGAAATGAAACAAAGGAATTTTTTTATTACCATATGGATGACAGACTTCCTAAATACAAAACAAATTACTTACTAATAAAATCAACTTACCTTCTTCATTCAAACCAGTTACAATATTATGCACATAATAAGGGAAAAATCGCTTGTAATATAATAATGATGTCATCAGTTGTGAAACAGCTGGAGTGCTCATTTCTTTGTTGTGTTCATGTTCATACATCTAAAATATTTAAAATCAATTTCAAAAACGAAACTTATACAATTTCAAGACACATAAATCATGATCAAACTGAAGCATAGAAAAGTGAATAAATTAGAAAAAGATTAAAAATAGTAACAGTGAATAAATGGGTTAAAGATTAAATTGGATTAATGGGAAAACACAACAAGATTCTTTCAAGTTTAGACTGCCAAATATAAAATCTACACAGCTGGGGGGGATGTAAGAAAATAATAAAAAAACCTGATAGATTTTATATTATTTTTTTAATGCTTTCTGTGCTACCTTTAATTATTAAATATCATGTTCTTTGCACTTAAATCACATGAAATTCAATTCAATAACAACATCATAAAATATTTAAAAACAGCATATCTTTAGAATTTCCGATACAATCTTGCACACTGGAGATAAAAATGTTTCTTTCCTGTACAGTGTTGGAATTGCTCGCTTTGAAATTGTCGTTTGATAATAAAAATTTCATTAAAGTTTTACAAAATATATGAAATAGACAATAAAACAAATTCAAAATTTGGGCTTCCAAGTGCCCATTTTCGGATGCAGGATTACATTATTCAAAATTTGATGGCTTTAGGTACCGTCATTTTTTCACAATGTGAGAAACATACACACATTCATGCAGATTCTTTATTACTTAATTTCTTTAAATATAATTCAGGGCGATAACATTTGATGGCAACAATTACTTACTAATAAGTAATGCAAAATGATGTAATGAGACCCTTCTGGGCTACTGCCCATTTGGGAGGGGGGTGAAAGAAAACTGAACACTAATTTAAAATGTTCTCACTATCATCCAACGGTCACATATCCACATTACATTTGTTTGGTTTCCTCCAACACGACTACTGATTTCCCTGAAAGATAATCCACACTCTCGGTAGGCTGCTATCCTTCCTCTGTCGAACTCGGATACGTGATCAAATGATGATTGCTGTTTACTACGAGGCATAATTGATCGTTTTTTTGAAAAAACCACAAGAAAAACACAATTGCCGAACTTGAAATCGTCCAAAACTCCAAGCCTTAAATAGCACTTTGAAGTGGCGCCAGAGGCGCGCGTGATGTGCGTCTGTGCTGAAATTCTAATCATTTGCATATCTCACCTCCGCTAATGCATGTTGTAAATTTCATGTTATTTGCATACTCCCTTCAGGGTGTTGCATTTACGGTGGCTAGCAGTGTAAATACATATATTGTTCATACACTTGCTTTAAACAATTTTCCTGAATAAAAAAATAGGCACTTTTTTTTACTGTTTTCTTGAAAATTATACGACTGTTAAGGGGTTAAAGAACTCTCTATGCTGTCGCATTCCAATAAGGAATTAAGTTTGGTTTAAAAGAAAGCACTAATTTAACAGCAGAAAAAACAACCAAGAATTAAATTACTAATCTAGAAGCCAGTTAAATTTACTGTCATTAACTTTATTCCTCAAACTGCTGAGAATAATATTAAAAATTTGATTAACCATTTGTATTTATTCCTCTTCATCTGCATATTAAAGGTAAAAATACAAAATGGTATCACTGCCATGGAACTTGAAATTTGTTTTAATAACTGTTTTCTCCATTCAGGTAAGGGTTTATAGACATATGAGAAATAAGCAGAGTCTCCGTGCTAGGCAACCAGACTTTGGCTATATCACAGAAACTGGTTTAAGGATGTTGCCTAAATGTTCTAACTTTTCAACTTTAAGCTTGATTTAAGAACAGACAAATCACAAGAAAGCAAACATAAACTAACAGTCACTTAGTTATTTCACTGAGCCAGCTGCATATTTATGCATGCACAACTTTACTTTCTGTGACTGACCATGGTTTAAACCCTGTTAATTGATGTGAATGGTCTTTGACTTTTCACATTAAGCCACAAAACCTTCATCTGAACAAAGATATTATTTGTCACTATGTACAATTAACTATTCACATGCTGCTAAAATTAACAAATATTTCTGGAAAGTTTATCTATTTCAAATATTTAATTGCTTTTAGCTCAGTGAGTTTGGAGAGGGCTAAATCTAAATAAATTACTTTTAGTCCACATTTTTAATCCCTTTTCCACTGTTCAGTTTTATCCTCCCCTTTTTTTAAGTAAAAAAGGACTAATATGGAAAATCATACTTTCCTTAGATGAAATCTTATTGTTCATCACAAATTATTTAAGATAGATTTTAATATTTCGAACTCTATTTGCTTATTTTCATTAACTTGTTTAGATTAACATTTTTACCAAATATTTATTTAGACGAACAGTTTACATTATTTTTATAATTGCAGGATAAATTTCTTCAAATATGGATTATTATCCATAACATCCAATGTTTCACATACCTTCATTCTAGCTTCAAGAATCCTAGTAAAAGTCAAAACATCACACCAGCATCCTGCAGAACCAAGAACGGTTTTATTTGATCTGAAATTAAAATTAAATCCATATTTATATCCAAGAACGGTTTTATTTGATCTGAAATTAAAATTAAAATTTGATGTAAAGGTTTACGTAAAGTGGTACCAAACATACATAACAATTTATTTTATGTAAGGCAGAACACAGAAAACTGAAGACAACTTCATTTTTAACGGGATAATTTTAATACGCAAGTTATTTCAGTATACAAGGTGCTGATTTTCTTGAAGATAAACAGTTAAACCATACTTTTCTAATTCAAAATTATCTATAATCTATAATATTTAAATATCTATATTTCTCAACCTAATTCACAATAATTATATAATAGCATTTTCTGTCTTGACACTGTCGCCTGGAAGGCAAAATATGAATAAATAATTACATTTTCAATTCTGAGTTAACACTAATAAATTATATTTAGCACTGGATTATGGAAAGCACACAATGGTTATCTACCTAAGAAAAAGGCAGCCTCTCTGGAGGACTTAACAGAAATTGGTTTGCATCTACATAATATGCAGGTGAAACCATGAAAACTCACAGGTAGACAGCCTGTTTGCCAGGATTTGAATATGAGTCAAACTATCAGAGTTTTATTCAGTCACTGGTAAGCTATTAAATTTGGGAATAAATTAAATTACAATAGGGTATTTCTGAATTTCATTAATTCAGAGATAATGTTATGTTTTTTATTACTATTGGGTTAGATTTGTTGATAATTTGAAAGATCATCCTACGGTTGGTGAAACTGCTGCCTCTGATAGATTATTTCGTTTGATAAATGAAATAAATCTTTATCATCAGAGAAACACTAAAAACAATATTTTACTTACAAAATTGTTAGGAATTCCATCATTTCAGAACAAATTAAATTTGTTAATTGTATTTGCATCTACTTTATATGTCTCCCATATTCTTTAAAAGATATTTCCAATACAAAAGATTAAAAATATTAGTAGTGTTTTCGTTCAACAATTATTCCCAGTAAAGTTTTCAGAGTATTGGCATTCATTGGTAGCTAGTTGACAGGTTAAGCAATTTATGGCCATCCACAAGAGAAATAGAATTAATAGTATACAAATGTGATTTCACTTTGATGTCCAGCATGCAACACTGAATATTAGTGATATTAGCAAGATTTTTCTAATTTTTCAAATACTTAAAACTGCAATCAGTCATTATAATATTTGTTGAAGAGAGTCTTCCCACAAATGTGTGATTTTTCAAAAGGGATCAGTTTTATGATTAACATACCTGCCAACCTCTAAAGATAAAAATTCAGAAGATTTCTCCAAAATTCAGAAGAACACAAAGAATTAATATCATGCTTTGATATTAAAAAAGTAACAATTTATACAAATAGAAAAAAGGAAATTGTACTTACATTAGTAAATCTCAATTAAGTAGTAACTAAAAAATTTATTAGGAAACATAAAACAAGAACTTAATGTTACACAAAAAAATTATTGCAATGAATTTAGAGTGCATTTTTTGGCTTTAGCCAAAAATTCTTTGGAAAATTTCCTGTCATAACAATTAGTTTCCTCATAACATTTAGCAATTAAAATGTTTTCTAGCGTTTTTGGTGAAATTGAAGAACGAAACATAGTTTTCTTTTTCTTCACAACACTGAAGACTCTCTCGCACTCAGCATTACTGTGTGGAATTACGAGAATAGCACATAAAACTCTTGCTAGTCTATCATATTTTGGTGTTCCTCAGCTCTTTTTAAGGTACCAACGAGGACATCAAGTCTATCTTCTCCAGAACTGGCAAAGTCTTCAAACTGAGCAACAGAAAATTGGTTCTGTAGTTCATCTAAAGTATCATTATGGCATTCCTTTTCTTTAATTATTAAAAAAAAATGGAAATTTATCAATAAAAAAACGAATCTTTTCAAAAGATGAATTTTCAATTTGTTTCAAATTTGCCACTTCAGCATTTAAAAGAACTTCATTTTGGAAAGGAAACTTCCTTACAATGTAATCACAGGCTGAGGAAAAGTACTTTAACACATTGAAAAAATTCTTTTTTCTCATGATCTTTCAAAGAATTTACAAGTTTGATTTCCAATTATCAGATCACTGTCATCCTTTTGATTTGCCAAACTATTATAGGCAACACGAATCAACACACTGTTTTTCATAACGGACGGTTTTACAAACTTAGTATAAAGTTCTTTCAAAAGATCATTAAAAATTTGGATAAGCAGGGGAGATTTTGGCGAAGCTGATTGTAGAAGGATATTTACACTTTCAAAAATCTTAATGGTACTTAACACAAAACTACAATATGCTTTGTTCAAATCCGAAGAAAGAAGATAGAAAATCCTTTCCTCCCGGCTAATAGAAGACTGTTTCTTCTTCCCTTCAACTTCTTTAACAAAGTTGACCTTTGAGGAGTCTTCTAAGCATTTTCTTTTTAAAAGGTTTGATTCTGTGTGTTGGCTTTTCCCTTTTAAAGCATTTTGATTAGAAGCAAAGTTGGTTTTCGGAGTCTTATATGCCAACAAATTTGTTGGGATCTGTGGTTTCGTTTTGGTCTCTTCGTGGAAACATTTTAGGAATGCATCCCACTGTTCAATAAACCTTCCTAGTGCTCTGCCTAAGGATAACCATCTCGTGCACACATGTTTCAGAATTTTTCTCGTTTCACCAGAGCACAGTTCTTGGAAATTCTTTAAGTTTTCTTTCCTTTTTACACTTTTTTCCAGATAGAAAAACACATCAATCAGAAGCTGGTCAACATTTAATGGTAAAGCAGCTGCAGCTTTTTCTGCTGCCAAATTAAGTGGCATGGACATCCAATAACAATTAATTCATTTTGCTCTTTTTTGAGGAAAGAGGCTACACCCTTTCTGTCACCCACCAGGATTATCTGCACCAAATGAAATGCAGTTTGATATTGGGATGTTAAGTTGTTTCAATTCATTAATTATCAAGGAGGCAATATTTTCCCCCGTAGCGTCTCCATTTCACAATGGAAGACGCAAAAGATGAGTTTTCATTTCATTAGAAACATCACAGAAATATGTGACAACGATGGGGTAAAGCTTCCAATCGCTGTCGTTGCTGCCATCGATTGACACCGAAAATGCTGAATTCTGGAGTGCAGCTATCGTTTTACTTTGTGCATCGCAAGCAATTTCGTTCACAATAGAAGATGTTTTTGTGCGAGCACAAGTATATTTCTGAGCAATCTTGGAGTCGGGAAACATCCGTCTGAAAAGTTGCCCGGCGTGATCGGCAGTGCTTAGCGGCACGTTGTGTTCGATGAGGAATGCAGTAAACAAACACTCTGCCAAAATGACATCGGCATTCAAATTCGAAGCCGAATTTGAAAAAAAAATCATCCACTTTCTTTGACGTTGTCGAAGCCGAAGCATTAACTTCATGCTTTTTAGACTTAACATGCTTCACAATGTCGCTTCTTCCACCGTAACTTATTATGAAGTCACACACGCACACGTTGCAAAATGCATAGTTATTTCCTTTGAAGGATTCTTTAATTGTTGGAAATTCGGCTTTGTAGGCAGGCCGAAAATATTGAGAATACGGTTTTTTTGAACTCATTTGGTCACAACGATGTATTAAGAAAATTCGTAGCACGTGCAAACAAAAAAAAACAGAATGCGACAATCCACGCTCGCTGAGTAATTCCCTTGCTGCTGAAGCGAACGCGAAAAAAATAATCTGACGCCCACAAAGAAAAGAGTGGGAGAAACAAGTTCAGCGCACTGGATTGGCTAGTTGGGAGAAACCGCAGGTTACTGGATTCGAAGTAGTCGGTAAAACACGATGCAATTGGCAAAAATCGCTGAATTGGCGAAAAATTCTAAAATTTCGACAAAAATCTCTAAAAACATTTGAAAAAGGAAAAAAATCGTAAAAAAGGGATTACGATCATAAAATCGTAAAGACAAACGCATTTTCGTAAAAATTACGAAAAATTCGTAAATGTTGGCAGGTATGGATTAACATAAAATTTTACATTAAACTTTTAGGTTCTATGCAGTGGTATGAGTGGTTTAGGGAATTTTAGACTAGCTAATAACCAACCGATGATGATTACCATTTAGGGTGCCAAAATTAAACATTCATGAAATTATATATTCAAACTAGTGACTGACTATATGAGAAATCTCTGATGATTTTAGCTTTTCAATTGGACCATGTCACCATATTTTGACAAAGAAAGTATAAATGCATCAAACTACTGCAAAATCTATCAAACATCTGCTACTCAGGGTCAGGAAAATAATCATATAACAATTTACCACGAACTTTTGGAAAACAAATCATCACTGGTGGTGAGATATATGTTTACGACTCTTGTTAGGTTAGACTGAAATTCAAAGTCATATTAACTGTCTTTTTTGACAGCAAGGGCTAAACCATGAATTTTTCCCAGAAGAACAAAAGAATTACAAGTAATATCTAGAAGTATTAGGACAACTAAGAGAAAACATTTAAGAAAATAAAAATACTTGAATTACCCATCACAATAATGCAGCTACACGTTTTATCACTTCTCAATTATTATTATTATTTTTTTTTTTGGTACCAAAACATATAAACTCTTCCCCAGCCTCCCTACACACTTCATCCCCTTTTCCCAAACTGAAACCAACTTAGAAATTCTACGCTTAATAATTAAGTAAAAATTCATTTTCCTCACTTTTTCATTATTTAAATTGTAAATTTAATATCCAGAGAAATTGAAAGTGGTAATCAAATATTAACAGCTCAAATAAATGTTTTTAAAGTACTGCTTATATTCAGCACACAGAATGATACAGCAAAAGTATTTATGCAGAATATTTGTTACATAAAATATATTTCATTAGTAATTTTGGCCAAAGCATTAAATATTGTTGCGAAAAATTCGGCGGTTGCGCCTGTATGTAAGCTTTCCGGCATAGCACTAGGGTTGCCATAAAATAGTGTATGGTAGGGTTGCCAGATTGGCGACTTTATCGCCTATTTGGCGACCAAATTGGCGATATCCCATGGTCCAATCGGGAAGCTTCTAGAATAACTTCCTGTCGAGATATTTCTCGAAACGTGTGGAACTTAAAGAAAAGCTATATAAACCCTTGCGTTGTTGGGAGCAGTGTGATTAAGAGTGTGATTAGTTGTGAGAATAGCTGCTTACTGTCAGTGCTAAGCTATGCGAGAGTTTTGTGAACGGAAAGCGATCGAGATAGTGCTTTGCCGTGAAGCTACCTTTACAGTATAGCTTGATAGTGTATTGGTGATTGTTCCACGGTGTTTATTATAAGTTTAGTGTTGCCGTGAAGCTACCTTTACAGTTACAGCCTGAAGCTGTGTTGCTGATTGTTTCAGCATATTTATTGTAGATTTTCGACGCTTTTAAAGGTAATTTTGGAACTGTGCTGTAAATAGTGATTCTTGTAAATGAATTGTGCTTTTTATTGTTCTGCATCGTGTTTTCATCGGATACTCTCAAATCCACGAACCCGTATAACCCAACAATATGAATCCTTGGTTAGAGTATACTGAAGGATACCTTTGCATTATCACTTAAGTTGTTGTTTCATTTATCACAAATTGTTTCATTTACAGTAACCTGAGTAGTTGTTATGGAAACCTTATTATGATGTAATTGGTTGCATGATTGCGGTGAATTTGACTGATGGGAAAAGATTTTCAAGTGTTGGATATTTGTGTATTGTGTGATGGATGTTGGTTAAGAAGCATGTTGCTATTTTATGGTTTACACAAGGGATAAGATTAATTTGAAGTTTCTGTATGATCTGGAATGAAAGGGAAAAAACATTAAGTGACTGGTGTGTACATGAAGGTTTAATTAGTAGCCATTATAAGTGTCCTGTTTGTAGGAAGGAAATGCATATGGTTGAACGTCGGAGCATACCGGCACTATGGAGGATATTTTTTACTCTTATTTTTATGAACTTACGCGGTGATGCCAGTATACAGATTCTGGTTCACATAGTTTTAGGAAGTTTTTGGATGCTGTTAAGGAATTTTGTTTGACTGAAGACAAAGAAATTTCTAAATAAGGTAAGTAGATATTTCCTTTCCATAGTGCTAAGATGAATTGCCTTTTTTATGTTATTTCATTGTCTGATTTAAAATATAGTTTATTAAGATTATATACTTTTTGTTCGGCTCTAGTGTACAATTGGCTGCTCCTTTGACTTTTTAAGTGAAAATAGATTGATGTTGATCCCTTGACATGGACAAAGTCAAGTTTTTTTAAAGTGAAAATAGGTCAATGTGTACATGGGTAGCATGTTTGTGCAATTCTTTGATTTGTTATTTTGGTTTTGTGTAGTGCCGATTTTTGGCACAAAAATTGCCACTACACAAAGCCAAAATAACAAGGCAAAGAATTGCACAAACTCAGTGTCCATGTACCACCAAAAATCGCCAAGTGGCACCCGTAAATATATTTTTACCCATTTTAATACATGCAATACGATGGAAGTAAAATTACCATTTACCACAACTTGTGGTAGCTAGGGAAATTATCACATATATACAATGTCTTTCCGAAAATTCAGTAATTCATACTTGATAATATAATACACTATATTTATTATATTAAAACAAGATTTTTTTATAGTACTTACAGTTTAAACAATTTTGGTTGATTGCGAGAATAAATTGAAAAACCAGAACTTAGCCTAGTATCTGAAGCAATAACAGCAAAGTCTTCTCCAGAAACAGCAACAATACTCCTATTAAAAAAAAATTCAATTAAAATTGAAATATTTGAAAAATATAAAAACAAGTTAATTTTACATTAGGAGCAAAGACTGCAAAACTTAAAACAAAAAGAGGTTTGTATATCTAGGCTTTATTACAGTAAACAAAAAGTTCAAAATTAAATAACATATGATAAAAATTTTGATGAAAGCAATTATTTAACATATATTCATTAATTTATTATGTAATTAATGATGACATATGATAAAGACTGAAATAAAAATTTAAAGGATGCACACCAATAAAAATATTAATGACAACAAAAGATGCTAAATACTTATATAACAGTCATTAGACCGATCCTGGAATACGCTGCACCCATTTGGGCTCCGTCATCTTCCTCAGCAAAAGAAAAGATCGATTCTGTCTAATTCAGAGTCTCCAGGATTATTATTAGAGCTGTCTTGTCTGCAAAAAACTCAAACTTCGAGACTAAACGTATACTAACCACGCTACAAAACAGAAGGAAATTTGCCACTCTGAAATTTATGAAGAGAATCAGGAGCAGTGCTGATGAACACATCTCAAATGTCACCTACCAGGCTTGGACAGCAAAGAATAAGTTAAAGATCATCCACGCTTCAATATGACAAAAACATCAGGCAAGGAATAAATCTAGAACACAAGTCTTGAGATTCCACAGGAACCAATATTCTCTGTCAGGCCACCCCCTTCTGTCAAAATTAATTTGGATCTGTTGGAATCATACTCAAAAAAAGAATCACAAAAAACTATTAAAAGAAAGGAATAGAGACTATATTGAAACTCATGAAGCCAGAACTAGTCATGGTTTACGATGATAGCTTTTCCAACTTTGATTGCCATAGAGAAGGAACTGGCATCTTTTTTATCTATCCGGATGGGCAGCACCTTCAAAAACAAAGTTTTAGCAGGGAAGATTGTCTCCAATATCACAAGTGAACTTGTCACAATGAGATAAGCCTTGAACATCTATCTGACACTTGTTACACCTGCTTCCTTTGATGGCATCGTTGTTTTCTCAGACTGCAAATCTGCCCTTGAGGCCAGCTAAAATGACAAGACAGAAATCTCTCATGACATCAGCACACTTTTGTACTTAATTGCGGAAGAGAAGAAATCATGCATCTTTCAGTGCATCCTAGTCCATGTGAACATCGAAGGGAATGAGCAAGCTGACTCTCTCGCCACATAGCCAGAACAGTCGAACCCGCCATCCTGTCCACCACACTTTCTGATGCTAATGCTGTCACAAACCGTAGGCTTTTTGCCCATCCTCAGCCGAAATTTTCAACACCTGAGTTAAACTGTACCCGAATTACCACAACTACAATCGCAAGACTAAGAACGGGACACCTGAGCAGCATGAATATCCTGCTTGATGGCAATGGAGGTATATAGGCAGGTTCAGACAGGGTACAAGCAGCTTGATCCCGGATATCTCCTAGCCTGTCCTGTCACTGCAGCGGCCCTCTTCCAAATTAACAGTGACTGGACCAGAGATAAGGAGGGCCAGGATGGCCCTCCTGTCCTTGAGGATGTGGCCAAGGTAGCACTTCATGCCTTTGGCCCTATTTAACTTCCTGTCCCTAGTCCTTCTGATGCTTTTTTCCCCACTCTCTCTTTAGCACTTGCCCTGGACACGACAACACAACAAAAGATAAAATAAAACCATTTATAAATAATAATATAATTAACTTCTATACTGTAAACTTTATGTAAATAATATTACAAAAAATCAACTTTCCATGCAAAATTATGACTAATTAATTATTAAACTCAAAATTACTCAGTACAGTGTCAGAAATTTAGAAACTTTTCTGTTACGTATCTGCCACACATTTTGGCAGCTCTTTTTAATTGTAAACTATTAGCGTGTGTGATGCACACACACATAATGATGGTGCTATCCTTGAGTCTCTATGTGTGTTTTGCTTCTCTTTCATAAGAGGCAAGAAGCACGGCAGATGCATAACAGAAAAATACCAAAATTACTGAAATTTCTGAGAAAGCAAAAGTTTATATGAATTTAAATGCCAAAAAGATATCTACATAAAACAATATATTAGTTCTACTAAATAATCAATGAATAGAGTCCTAAAAACTTAATAGGCAACAGAGTGAAACTAAAAAAAAAAAGTAAATACTCTAGCAAAAAAAAAAGTTCATGTTACAATTTAGGTTTTCTTTCTTAACAACACCAACAAAAACGATTTACCATTAATTGTAAACATGTTTTTAATGATTATTAATATAAATTTTGAATGATAATATAGGAATATTCCACCAACAGCATTATGAATTCATAACAGAATGTTTGAGAACACAATATCATATTAATAATCTTTCTCTCTCTATATATACAGGGTGTATCAGTACAGCGGTAACAAACTTTCAGGAGAGATAGAGTACACCTAGATGATGGAAAATCACATAGCAATGCATGGTGGTAAACGCTTTCCTGGAGCTGTAGTGACAGCACAAAAATCACGAAACAAAGGACATAAATGGGATGAGAAAACATGTTTATTATTTGGAGTACAGGGAAAAAAAATGTAAAGAGACAATGATCGTCATCAATGAAGGTGCTAGAAATTATGACCCGGACCGTGTGTCATGCATCTTCCATGCGCTGGAGAAGTGAGATCTGCATCATGGTCCGGCGTCATAATTTTGAACACCTCCTTTAATGACGATCAAAGCTTGTTTTTGTTCTTATTTGTTGGTTTCTGCTGTACTAAACATTACAAAACACATTTTGCCTCACTGTTTGTGCCCTTCCTTTATTGCGTTTTGTGCTGTCACTACCGTGCCAGGAAAGCATTTGCGACCATGCATTGCTATGCGATTTCCCATCGTCTAGGTTGTACTGTATCCCTCCTGAAAGTTTGTCAACGCTGTACCGATACATCCTGTATAACTGTGATTACCATGATTTTCTTCACAAATTATGATTATTTGTGTTTAAATTTCACTGTTAATTAATTAATTTTGAATAGAACTTTTGTTATAAATTTACATTAAAGTGCTTATTTGGTGTCTTTTTTTGGATAGAAAGGGGATACAGAGCTTGCCATACAAATAAATATTTACCCTATCATAACTGCAATTGCTACTATCGCAGCAGTTATTTCTTAATAAATAAATGCTGTTGTTTCAACTTTTAACAAAAGTAGTCATGCTTATCACAGCAACTGTGTGACAGAACTATTGTTCAGATAAATCTAACCTTAGAACTTACAAGGATATAAATTAACTGTTACTAACGTACTTTTTTTTTTTTGGCTTTAAAAAAAAAATGTTTGAAGGCCATAAAATCTCATGTAAGTGGACTCTGATTTGCTTACAGATAGTTGAGAAAAATAATATATGTCAAATAAAAGAACACCTAGATACGACTGGCAAAACAGTAACACACTGGAAAAATCACCTGCAGAAAGTCTGTACTCATAGCATTCTAAACACACCTTTCAGTACAATTGGAGGTCCTAACAAAATGAATAGTAGTAGAAATTGATGAAAGCAAAATTGGGTCAAATACTTTCCTAGCACCGGCTATTTGGTGGATTGTATAGACAGACTGATGAATATCTTATCGTAAGAGTTGCAAGTAGAAGTAATTACAGAAATCGGACTTGAGAAAAGTCAATGTTAATTTTTCACATTTGAATGAGAGGCAATTTTCATTTGACTCGTGAAAGTTCAAGTAATCAAAGTTCTATTATATCTGAAAGCAGATACAGACGTTCTATTATATCTGAAAACAGATACAGTGTTTCTGTAATTGTTAAACTGTTCTGAGTGCATTTATCAAGAGCATTTTTTAAAAATATTTTCAACTCATCCACATCTACAGCCCACCAGGAGTTAGGCGGTAAAATCAGTGAATACTGGTAGTTCGGTCCGGGGTTTGAATACCAGAGAACGGGCTGACTGCATGCGTGTTTTCATGGATTTCCCCATGTGTAATACATATACAAGCCAGTTTTCCTTAAAAAGTCCTCTCTCTTAGGCAGATAGCCCTTAAGTGCTTTGACATAACTAAATAAACCAATCACCTACATCTGCAGATAAAAAATTTACATTTTAATGATTATTTTAATTTTTATTGGATTTTTATGTTTTAAAAAATTTGTTCAATATTTATATCATTATGAAGATACAGAAAACAGTGCAATTATTTAAAAAAAATTATTGAATACAGCACAAATAAAGAAAAAAAAAGTCACTTTAAGCCACAATTATGCGCTCTTACAAAAGTGTTACAATTTCTGATGCTGTTTTTTCATAATTACTAGAGCCATTTTTCATTTGCTTAAAGTGAATCTTAGTTTTGACATAGAATCATTTATTCCAACCACATTGTCTATGCTAGGATAAAATATTAAATGTTTTTGATATCATTTTCAGACCAAACCAACAAGTAAAACGGTATTAAAAGATGGTTCAATGTTTACTTAAATTTCTTGCAAAAGCTTATTTGCAAACCTCTGCTTATTTTACAGTGTAGAAGCTGTTGGAGAAAAGAGGATTACACTCACCAGTGTCATGAGATTTGTATCCAAGAGCTACAGGAGATAACCTTAAACAATTCTCTACAAACTATTATTGAATAGAATTTAAATCCATGCTCATCGAAACCTTTAAACGTGTTTCAAATTAATCTCTTCTATGGCTTCGTACAAAGCTGATGGCAATGACATTGATAATTACTTTACTACTATGGTTTCTTCTGAAGAATCAAGGCCTATCATTTCAGAATTCTGGCTAGGCATTTTTTCATATAATACAATGAACAGTATTGCAGTTACTAAAGCATTATTAATATTCTTATTAAAGGAAAGCAAATACTGTGAGCTGACTTAAAAGATATCTTTACTCAGACACGAGACGGCTACAGAAATATTTTTGTAACTAATAATTTACCATTAAAAAGTGTTTTATATAGAGAATTCGCCATGGAATTTAAATGGAACTATTTAACGCTAAACCTATGATATGCTGTAATACAGAATTCCCAAGAAAGCCTTTGCACTCTGAGCAGAGGTGAATTTATGGCACGGCAGAAGTCACAATCGCGAGAGGCCTCCAAGCATTAATAAATGTTAAATTCTGTGCCTTAAGATGAGAGGCTTTTAACTACATAAACCTGCCGTTGACTCCTAGAAACTATTTCTAGGTGAAGTACGACTACTGACTCACAGAAATTTGTTACACGATTTTTGTTGACACTGTTTCGAAATTATCTTCATTTACTATAATACACCAACATTCACCGTTAGTGCTAGAGAATTAAAATCACAGAACCATTACTAATTCTCGGTGAAGAATTAAGCCGGTTTTCTATATTGCCACAGCAGTATTTATGGAATTGCAGTACACAATATATATGTTCCTGAAAAGCAGCTAATGGAGTAAAAAGATTTATTTTTGTTTATCGGAAAGATAAGATTATTTACATGAATCATAATTGAAACAGTTCAGCTTTACATGAAAACCTGTAAAAATTTTCCAGTTTTTAATATAATAAAACTTTTCACATAAATATAAAACATATGCGAATAATGTTGCATTGTAATAAACATTTCAGTAAAGCAAGATAATAAAACGGTACTAATTCTGTGCTTAATTACCCTTGATTGTTTTCATAAGGATTAAAATTCGCTTGCTTAGGCTTCTGGAACACGGCAGGTGAGTGAAGAAAACTGTATTCATCAATCGCATTCATTTTGGGAAGAAAATGTTTAAATTTACTACTCAATATGCAATAAATTTTCTCAAATACTATAGCGACTAGAAAATAATCTCACACACACAACTTCATAAAATGCTTGTCATGAATGCAAAAATGTAACTGTTGCCAACATGAACGAATTGCAGAAAATAAGAATAAAATAATTTTCATATGCTGCTTGCAATTAATAGGGTTTACGCTACATATTTTTCATTCAAATGGTACTACTTTCATTGCATCAAGAAAATTACTTGTATTTTATTATCGTTCCAGTTGCTTTATATTGAATATTACCCTTTATTCTCTTTAACTTTTGGATCATGCGGTTGGCAACAATGTTGTGCTTTTTTT
Organism: Stegodyphus mimosarum; assembly: GCA_000611955.2. NCBI lineage: Eukaryota > Metazoa > Arthropoda > Arachnida > Araneae > Eresidae > Stegodyphus > Stegodyphus mimosarum. The sequence continues at coordinate 585,764 of KK115358.1, forward strand.
TTTTCCTCAATTGAATGAAATAACACTTTCGCGAGTGTAGTTATTGCTCGGCAGAAAGAATATACTGAGTATATATCTCTACGTATTTTCGTTTTGCTCCTATTTTGTTACTTAGAAAAGCTTAATACAAATTGAGATGTCTGCTATGGAAGTTGATGATGAAATTGATGGCGAAACTTCGGAATTGTCTTCTGCTAGTACTTCCCGTGGTGACAAAAAAAGATTTGAAGTCAAAAAGGTTGTTATAATTTATTTTGTCATTTTATTTTTTGTTGTAATAATTGGTTTGTATAAAATTGACTCGCGTGCCCAATTTCGAGTGTTTGATATATGATATAATAATTTTTTGGACCCAATTCTTTAGTCCTTTCATTTAAAAAGATCGTTTCATGTATAATTTCCCGTAGATTAAGCTACATTGTGCACCTACTAAAAATGTGTAAATAAAATATTACAGTAAAAATTGATTTTCATAACGTTTCTGACTTTTAATCAGTTTTGTGTGAAGTCGATAATTAATCAAATTAACCTAATGAGAACACTTCTGTTTACAGTTTAAATGTGTTCGCTTTAGAATTGTACATATACCCGGCATTCGCATTCTACGTATAAGCAGCAAGGCTAGACTGCTACTTGTCGATCTGACTGCTAGCTGTCGATCCTTTAAATGCAGCTTGTGTGGAAGCAGACAGTAATTTACTTTTATATCATAAGGATGCAGTATTAAAGAATTTTTTTTACGTGTATGACAGTTTTTTTTTATCAATTTCAAATCTTCTGCTTGGTGCCAATCATCAAAATAATAAACTAAAAACAAATAATGCAATTCCTATAACGTGTTACAATGGGACGATGAACAACAAAAAACAGAAAAAAAGCTGCAGTTGGAATGTAAACAGAAGCAAATATTTCTCAGTTTTTTTGCTGTATTCTCATGCACACTGATCTGTTGTTGCCCCCCCCCCTTGAAAAAAATATTAGAGAATTGTACAAACTTAGCATCACACACAACCTCAGCAATAAAATCTCAAACTGAGAAGGAAAATAAAACAAAGCAAAATATACATTTGTAGGTCTTAAATACTTCCTAAAATATTCTTATTTAGAAAATTGTTCTCATAAATAACACCACAGCGGCTATAATCTTTGGAATATGGTAACAGGTAGTTTGGCGGCATTTTGGTACGGCGATAAAGGTTACTAGCTAGAACTTTAGCAATAATTTGAGAAGTACACATTTCCTGTCACAGACAAATCAGAGATCATGAGACATGTCATGTGACATTTATGGAAGAATTCTAGTTCTTTAATCCAAAAAGGGTGGGAATTTGCAAAAATATCTGCAGTACTTCATACCATTTTGTATGTTCAGCTTCATTCCATCTTGTATTTTGTATGAAATAGTGTTGTTTAATATTTGGATCCCATGACCCTCCCTAAAGTAAATTCCAAACTTTTATCGCATTTATGTGATCATCCAAAAGAGTTGCTTGAATGGTGTATGAGTGTAGGATTAATTGCAGATAAGTATGAATGCCCAACATGGGGGAATGAAATGAGATTGTGTGAAAGGAAGGATATTACAGATAAGTTTAAATGGCGGTGCAGGAAATGGTGAAAATGGACATTTTGTGAAACAGAGTGTAAGGAAGGGCACCTGGTTTGCTGAAAGTCGTTTGAGTATGGGTGAAATTTTATTAATTTCTTACTACTGGGTCAATCGACTGCCAGTTGACTACGGGATTTCCGATTTAGGAATTAGCAGTAGTACTGCAGCCGATTGGAACTGTTTCTGTAGAGAAGTGTGCGGGGAATTTTGCGAGAATGATATAGGTATGCTTGGTGGTATGGATGTCATTGTTGAAATTGACGAAAGTAAGTTTGGCAATTGCAAGTATCAGAGAGCTAGAGGAGTGGAGGGAAAATGTGTGTTTGGTGGGATTGAAAGAGGAAGTAATAAGTGTTTTTTTAAGGTTGTGCCAGATAGAAGTAAAGGCTGCTTATTAAGTTTCATTAAGCAGTATATTCTACTTGGCACAATAATATCTGGTTGCTGGAAATCATATGTCTGTTTGGAGGATGAAGGTTTTCAGCATCTTACTGTTAACCATAAGTATCATTTCAAAGATCCTCAAACAGGCGCACATACGAATACGATTGAGGGCATACGAGGTGCTATAAAAAGTGCTATTCCTAAGCATTATGATAAGCAGAATTTTGCTTTTTATTTAGCAGAGCTTGTATGGCGGAAAAATTCACAGAAAAAATCATTCAATGATTTTGTTGAATCCATAAAAAATGTTTATCCGCCATACACTCAAGATTCTGAAGAAGATTAGGTAAGTTACTATTTTTAATTTGAAGAGATTATTTTTATGCATTGTTCTAAAATAGTTTAAAGAACTAAGATTTTAAGCTAATTTTTATTAATTTAATGTATATGTTTATTTATATTTTAATTATTGTTTTTTAATTTATTTATATTTTAATTAAATTATAGTCGTTTTGTGCATTATGCATTTGTAGCATTTTTCAATCCATTTCAGTACAAGTAAATCTGCATGGAAATAAGTTAAATATTTGACAATATGTTAAATATTTGAAATAAGTTAAGTATTTGCAACCATTTTTAATGTTTGCCATATAAATTCGTAGGTGACTTTTATAATGGTTAACTTAGAGGGAAAAGAAAATTAATGTAATTTCTTGCATATTTTATTTATTTCATATGTGCAAATGTTCATCCTTGGAAAGGGTATATGCAAGCTGAACATATAAAAGCTTGCATTAGTATACATACTTTTTAGCGATCAGGTAATTTCATAAATGTTCTTTTTACTGACTTCAAAGATTCACGAAATTTTCCTGCATTTTCGTGCAAATTTTTCTAATTTATGAGAAAATTTTTTTACATGTTTCCTATATAAATTTGCCCTGTAAAAACAAATTTCTTTGCACGTTTGTTTCACTACTTTGCGGAAAATTCCGATCTGGATTTTAGCTGAAAGGTACTTAGAAACAATATCGCACCTAATCTTCGTCATCATTAAGCACTTTTGTTCCATAAAAATTGTAGCATAAGCCTAATTCAGCTAGCAGATTGTTGGAAAAAAATGTTGAGTAAAAAAAAAAAAAAAAAACATGCCTTTACTTCATGAAAACAAAATGGCGTCCAACCCCCCCAAAACTCGCAGGTTGCTGTAGCAGGGTTGGTTGCCAAATTTTCGCCAAAAAATCGCCAAGTTACCATAATCCAAAGATTCACCATAACAGCATATACAGAAATTGTGAGGAGAGTTCTCTGTAATGTTAAAATATTGTTTGACTTTGTTTTTTAAATTCTTTTTTAGTATAAAGTACAAAAGCTCACAAAGACTGCCCTTCCTCATTTCTATTTTGTTTTTCTTTAAAGTAATGGAAATAAAACTCTGAAATATTTCTGTATTAACAAGTGTTTCTTATTAATGCCATTATGAACAAAATTTATTTGATATTCATATTTTCATTCAAAAGTTTTGTTGCTCTAAAGAAGGTATAGTAAAAAAAAAATGTTGCTTTTGAAATCTTTGAATACTTTAGTGTAAAAATTTTTTTTCCTCAATTTAGTTCTGTGCAGCAATTCTGGATCTTGTTATTCTTCTCTTGCTTTACAATGTTTTTGATGATTCAGATGACTAAACCTTGTAAAATAATGTTTAACTTGAAAGATACCTTTCCCCAAAATGTGTAGTCAAGATGAACCCCTTCTAGCTATGCTATTGTCTTGCATCCCCTTCAGAAGTTCATAGACTTTTGTGATTTTGAAAACAAAACTTTATTGGTTATTTTTATATCATGTTTCATTGCATGCGACCTATTTTGTTACAGTCTTCGTTCTTCCTCACACTGGTCACGTTTCTGTCTTTTGGACTGCTATTCTACCCATGAATACAGTTACCCATTTCTGTTTAAAATAATATCTCAGAATTATACAACTTCAGCACCAAAATCTTAAAACAAGAAAGAAAAAGAGGTGCATGATGCTTTAAAGTGAGCCATTTTATGTTGTATGTGTTGAATAATAAGTTGAAGATTTTTCTGAAAATGCTGGAATTTGCATAGGAGGGATCAAAATTCGCATTCGCATAGTCGAAAATATCTAGAGAAGTGGAAACCTGTCTGGGGATATGCAACGTGCATACATAGCTTGCCATGTATATACTATACTGTATGGTAATATCGAGGTTGCCAGTAGCCTTTGACAACATGGTGCATTCCTTCATCAGTCCTTTTTGGTAGGGGTTTGGATAATCAGTAAGTACTGAAAAAAGTCAAAGAATTTTTGATGACCACTCTAAGTTAAAACTCTAATTATTTAAATACTAATATTTTAATTAGTTGAAACTTTAAAAAATCTATTTCTTTATGTATACCATATCAGTACTTCTCAGTTTAACACTGGTAACGAAAATGCAGTGGGAAAAATTTTTAGTTTAACGTAGTTTTTTTTTTAATATAAATAGCCGTATCTTTTTATTTGAACTAAAATCTTTTGCATCAAAAGTCGTTAGGAGGTATCACATTTTTTTCATGCACGTGATTGTGCTGTAAGTGGTTAACATGTCTAGTCAGCAAGTGGAATATATATAATTCAAAGTCCAGTGAGGGCACAGTTGATTTTTCAAATCTCCCTTTGAAAATCTTAATAGTCCATGCAGTAACACCTGTACTAGAATATTGTGTATGATAACTCCCATCATTTGGGTTTGGTTGACCAGATCTTATCTTTCCCCATTTGCACATTCAGAGAGACAAAATATAAGAATTTATTACATGCTCTTGTTATGTGGTCTGTATTTAAAGCTAGCAAATGAAAGATGCATAGCTTAAATTCTAGTGAAGACCAGTTGATATTTCATATTTCTTGCTCTGAAAATCCTAATAGTCTCTAGTACCAGTTAGTTTTTCATGTTAAAATCCAAATAATCTCTATATGGTATCTGAGCTGACAGTAGCTAGGGTTAAATTAAGACAGTTTTTCTAATAAATACTGCATGTTGTTTTGTAAATTTCATTAACACTGACATTTAATATCACTGATTACATTTTATGGCTGAACATGCTTGAATATATATATATATATATAATTCACTATAAATTATAAAAAGAAAACTCTCCATATGAGTGAGTGAGTACTCCCATATAGTGAAACTCTCCATATAGTGAAACTCTACATATAGTGAATTATCGCTTTATTACTTTGCAGCTTTAGTGCAAGTTTTGGGCTTATTAATTTACTTTTAATTACTTTCATTATGAATATATATATATATATCATATAAACAAACTATGAAGTGCTATGAACTAAAAACATTGATTTATAGTTAAAATGTGTATTTTTTACTTTATTTTATATCCAAACAAATATTGCTTTTTATGTTTTAGTGGAATGCAGTTGCTCTCTGGGCTTGGGGTAAGTAAAGCAATTTTTTTCATTCAGATTTTTTTCCATTAAAAAGATCATCAACTTTTTTAACAATAAAATTTGCTGTTTTAATTTTTTATTGTCAGCTGTTCTTACTGAAAGTATCCTTTTAAAGTAACTGTAAAGCTACTTACCATAATTAATAAAGCGAGCACAAATCAGAACTTAAATATTAGGCAACAACCATCTCTTGTCACTACACTTCCAACAAGCAGCTGATGCCTTTTAGTGATAAAATACATTTTGGAATTTGGACTGTATTGATTCATTATCACAAACTGAACAAGGGCTATCTGCCTAAGGGGAAGGATGCCTTCTTAGAGCATTTGCTAATGAAGACTAGCTGATAGTCACATTATTCATGGAAAAATGACCCACAAAAGTACCGATGTAGCCAGCCTGTACACCAGAATTTGTACCCAGTGGGTTATTAGAAAGTTTCAGCTTTAAGATTATTACACAGAAGCCTAAAAAACTCTATATTCGTATAACTCTATATAATGAAAAGAGAAATTACAGATACTTCTAATCTATTTATAAAAATTAATTTTTTGGTAAGCCTTACACATCTGTTTCTCAAAAGGAAATTTGCAAGTAATCAATCAAAGACTAATGTAAAAAATGCAAGAAAGTGTCAGAAAGAGAAGAATTTCTATTTAAAAAGGATTAAAGAATATTTAAAGAACTACTAAGATTTTGGTACAGTACAAAGTCTGAGATACGGACTCGCCAGGACTTCTGCGATTCCATATTTGGGATTTTTTCAGGTATTAGATCATTAGTTTAAAGCTGGTAAGATGACTGTTAAAATTATAAAATTAAAAATGTGAAACTATGCTTTATGAAATAATAAATAAATAATTTTAGTGAAATTATATGTAAAACTGTAATATTTTTTGTATAATGTAACATGGAATGCTTGAAAAAGTGAAGCTCTGCCAGAAAAATATGATTACAGATGCAAGTCTGTCTAAGGTGTGTATAGCATTCAGGTAGTCTGTATAACATGAGGTCTTGTAGTATCTATAACGATAACAGGTAGTCTATATAACATATCTTTGTAAATTGGCTAGATGTCGCTAAGCTGATTTTGGTTAATTTTTTTTTGTCATTTGGCAATATTTTGGTTTGATCCCTGTAAAAACCTAATTTGTACTGTAATTGAATAGCTTATAGATCCTTATATGTAACTGTAACCATATCCAGCTCTTGTATGTAATTTTATATACCTTCCAGTAATTTTGAGAAATGTTTTTTAATTCAGAGAAGTGAAAGATCTTCATATGAGCTTCGCCTTTTAGATGTGTTTTGCATTGCATTATGTTTAACATTCTTAGTAGTTTGAAGTGTAACTACTGATTGTGCTCTGTGATACTGAGAAGAGTTGCAAGAGCACTTTTGTGGAAAGTTCCAGAACTGTAAATTGTTTCTTTTGGGAAAATAAATTTTATCAACCTATCATCGGCTCTGTGTACATTCAGGTTAGTACAAACCCATACATTTGCAACAATTGTTGGTGTCAGAAATGGGATTGAATGCTGCTGACAAGAGCATTGAAGGGGCAGCTGAGACAACTGGTGACAGCCCTTGCTGCATTTAAAGAAGAGATATGAGTGGGCCAAGAAAAGATGAAAAAAGAGTCAAACCCATTAAAGAAGAGATGAAAGCAGACTAAGAAGAGATGAAAGTGGGTCAAGGAAATATGGAAAAAAGGTAGTCAAGCAGTTAAAGAAAAATAAAAATTGAAGCTGGTCAAGAAGAAAGGAAAAGAGAAATTACTGCCATAATACAAAATAAATTCGAAGCTATGTATGGGCAGAATAGACTTGGTTGAAAACAAAGTTGGAAAAATTGGAGAAAGTTTCTGCTAACAAATTAAATAACAAATCGACGAGGTTCAACTGTTGAGCAACAAATCAATTACAGAGTTTCTGCTATTGAAAAAGAAGTTGACAGCTTTAAGAAATCCATAGTGTCAGCAGGATTCGCAATTATTGTAAAATACTTTAGTTTTACTATTTCTGATTTTGTTAAACTATGTTATTAAAGAGTTCTAAAATTTATTATTTTTGATTATATAAATTCATGATAAATAAAAGAAAATTATGATTCTATTTTGATAGAAAATAAGCCTTACACTAGAAAAATAAAATGTAACATAGAATTTTAAAATTTCTTTACATTCATATACTGTTTTTAAAACAGAAGAAAGAAAGAAAAATTGTAATCAGAACTTTAAGAAACTGTACAGCATACTCTTCAAATTGATATGGAAATGAATTGAAACTGGCATAAATTAACATAAGTTAATTATGATAGATTCATCAGGAGTACTAAAAAATGTAGTCTAGCGCAAAAACAAGAAAATAGATATTGTAAGAAAAAATGGCAAAACAAATATTTCAAAATTAATCATAAATCAGAAATGCTAAAAGATTGAAAAACACAACTTAAAAAGCCATAAGTTTTAAAATAGTTAATTTATTGGGGCAGGTGAGAAAGACAGCATGTTGAATGACAGGTTTTATCATAAAAATTATCACATTTGTTACTGCCAAAAAATTCATAGGCATCAAATAATCTGTACCAAATTAAATAACCTTAAAAATATGCAATAAATGTTTATTGAAGCCTTGATATTTCTAATTGAATATTTTCTATCAACAAAATTTGTTGAAAACTAATAGCTTTTCTGAATAAGTTGAATGTATGAATGTTGGGATATTTAATAAATTAATCTGTTTTTAAATGATACTGAGTACATTTCTTTATCGACAGGCTGAAGTTCAGATTTTATTCTTAAGCTATAAAGGTCATAGATTAAATATCCTTTAAATGTGAACAGTTTGAGTTTGAACCTTAAATGCAAGCATATGTTTTTGGTTTTTGTTTCAACTTTCTCAAGTCTAGTAGCATTCACAATTTTCTTATGAGCGTAAAAAAAAATGTTATAAATTTGAAGGATGTCATTCTCAGTTAAGCAAAAACAAAGTTTATGTTTTCAGTCTGTTTTAAAACATTCAATATATTTTCTTTCAAATGATAATTACTTTAAAAACTTACATTTTTGTTACACTGCGTATGTAGTTTCATCCATTTTTCCCCTTTGTTGAAAGAAAATTCAATATTGCCAAATAAAAGGAAAATATTTTATTTAATTTCAGTTATAGTTTTAAATTGGTGTATTCAGTCTAATTCTCTGTTAATTTCATATTACTACATGCAGATTTTTCGGTATTCTGTTGTGGGGATCGGATTCAGAAATGTATATATGCGTGCATGTACATATGTATCTGTGTTTGCATACATACACACATGAACACATTTCTTAAATCAGGTCATTATAACAGAGAAGTACTGATTTTTCTAATAAATATGCATGCTTAAAAAAGTGGTTAGGGTATATTTAAGGGTGTCCCTTGGATTATCACTAAGTTGTTCTTTCATTTATCATCAAGTTGTTTCATTTATGGTAACCTAAGTAGTTGAATATTATGGAAATTCTATGATGATGTAATTGGTTGCGTGATTGCAGTGAATTTGACTGATGGAAAACTGTTTGTTGGATGTATGTAGCGTATTGTGTGCTGTGTATCGTAAAATGTCTGCTAGTGGTCAAGTGGGTATTTGGTGGTATAGAATGAGAGAGTGGAAGGTTTTTTTTTTTTTTAAGTGGTTGAGGACAATAAAAAAGAAACTGTTGGATGTAATTCAATGGAATTTTAAGTGTCCTGTTTGTACTAAGGAAATGCTTATAGTCGAAGGATACCGGCACTACGGAGGATATTTTTTACTCTTATTTTTGTGAATTTATGTGGCAACAGTAAGTGGATATTTGCTTTGTGTTGTGCTAAGATGAATTTCCTTTTTTATGTAATTGTTTTATTTAAAATGAAGTTTATTGGGATTATATATTTTTTGTTTGGCTGTAGTGTTGTTCTTTCTTTGACTTTTTAAGTGAAAATAGATTGATGTGTACATGGACAAAGTCAAGGGAGTGTGCAATGCCAAGTTTGTACAATTCTGAAGTTTCTGTAAGTGAAAATAGGTTGATGTGTACATGAATACCGAGTTTGTGCAATTCTTCGACTTGTTGTTTTGGCTTTTTGTAGAGGCGTTTTTTACACCAAAAATAGACGTTACGCAAAGCCAAAAAGTTGAATATCTTGTTTATGGGAATTTTCAATTGTTCAAGCCTTTCTTATATTTCATGCAGTTACATTTTAATGAAATTTATATGATATGATGAAAAGACTGAAAAGCAATTGCAAATATTTTTAGTCCAAAGGGATTTAGTCCCGAAGGACTATTACTTTCGTTTTGCGATTTTGCGTCGGAAACACAAAAACGGCGTATCACTTTTCAAATTGTTGCCACTAAATGTTATCGCTCTGCATTAAATTTTAAAAAATGAAAAATCTGCATAAATGTATGCATGTTTCTCGCATTGTGATAAAACCTAGAGCCATCGAATTTTATACTGCGAATGGCATCTGGAAGCCCTAATTTTGAATTTGAAATTTGCTTTATTATCGATTTTATGTTTTGTAACATTTCAACGAATTTTTGATTAACAAACTAAATGATTTCAAAGCAAGCAATGGCAACACTGTACGGAAAAAAAAAAAAAAACTTTTTTATCTCCAGCGCACGAGACTTACGGAAATTCTAAAGATATGTTCATTTTAAAATGATTTTGCGATATTGATTTTGAACTGAATTTTATGGTTTGAGTACGTAGTACATGATATTTTATAAAAAAAAGATAGCGCACGAAACGTTAAAAAAACGCGGCCTTTGGACGTAATTTAAAATCTGAAATCTTTCAGATTTTATTTTTTTTAAATTATAGACTGCATTTTTTAAAAATATTTAATTGTTACAGTAATTTATATATCTTTTTCAGATATTGTTGTGGACAATTGTGCTATTTGCCGAAATCATATAATGGATTTATGTAAGTATGAAATTTTGAGATTTTTCCAGTTTTCACCTTCTATAGGAAAAACTGCTGAAAAAAATTGAAGATGCTTTTGTATTCTAATTAATAGTTTAATGGATGAATTCTTATTTCTTATTTATTTCTCAGTTTACAAATGTAATGTGTAACAGACAGTGCTTCTATTATATATCTTGAAGGGTACTTGCAGATTCACATAACCATCTTAATAGATGTTGTCAAATTTTCAGAGTCTGCCAAAATGGCAACAGTGCTCAAAACATTCCTTGTCAAGCAACATCTCCATTTTTATCTGCTTTCTTTTTGCTGTATTTAAAATTTCAGTGTCTTTTGTAAACAAATTGGAAAATTTTTTCCATAAACACACACATGTAGAATTTGCCACCAGTGGAAGAAACTGCAGTAAAATTCATGCAGAAATAAAGTATTTTGCCATAAAATAGGGGATGGGGGGACAACTTGTTTTAAATCTGTTAAAATGATCATCTATAAATTTCTACCAGAACAAAAGAAATAAAAACCAACTTGTAAATAGATTTGTGTATTGATTTTGGAGATAAATGCGTAATTAGATTATAATATGTGCTTAGGTGGTTGCATTAATATGCAAGTACCTCTTAGTGATTTGTATTCTGATTTAAAAGTTTCTTTAGAATGTTATATTAAGAATTTATCAAATATGTGACTTTTAAATTGAAAGATTTACTAAAAATTCACTCACTTACTGTCTACTGGAAGGCTTACTTCTTATTTATGTGATTGAATATCACATACATTTAAAATTTTCTCCGTTAGAAATAAAAAAAAGATGACAATGTAAAATGTAATTAAATATTTATATTATATCTGATCTGTCTGGAACAAATTGTCTGAAGTCTAATTAGCATTTATTTTACAATAGCTTTGGCATAAGAAATGTTAGTTGAAGTTTGAATTTTTTCCAGTTGGAAACAATTTATCCAAACTGATACTTCAGGAAATAAAAAGATTTATTAAAATCTTGGAAAATATTCCTTTCACATGCAAGTTGTTATATTAGAGATCAAATTATCAAAGCTGTTCTGCATTAGTTGCAGTATCTAGAGTGGGGAAGGTACTGTATGACTATCTTGTGCTACCATTGAAAAGCTAAGAAAAGTACTGATGAGGCAGTGTGCTATGTCGACAAAAAGTATTTATGTACCACCTGAGGTATCTGCGTAAAATTTTGTCACATGGCTCAGTTCTCTGAACATGATAGTGTGACTGGAGATTATGATCGCATCTGGGAGAATTTCAGCATTTTAGCATAGCAGTGGTCCTCATTTTGCTGTTTTGGCAAAATCTCGGATTTAGCTTTCAGCGTACATGGTTTGATTAAAGGCATCTTGCCGCTCTCCCTCACCCCGACCATTCATTTCAGGATATTTTGTAATAGGTGCAGATAATCAAAAAGTGCCAATTTATTTAATAAGTATGTATATAACTGAGTAAATAGTTTTTTTATTGTTCACTTTGTATTTTTAATGCATTGAAATTTTAGTATGTGTTGGTAATTCAATATCTGGCAATATATCACCAAAAATACTGCACGAGAGTCTGAGTCTTGTGCAGAATTTTTTAACGTTAAAAGCCATTCTGGTTTCTTCTCCAAACATGAGATCTTTTTTTTTCCTTGTCAATACTATATTTCCCTCTGTATGTTTGGGGTAGGGAGGGAGGGTGAAGATGGCTTCATTTTAATTTTTTCATTTCAATGTTAACTTTTACACCCGAGATGGGTATCTACAAGCACACACCATAATATGTATGGGAATCAGCAGTATAGATGTATTGGTGGCAAACACATCATTTTTTTCTCATTTATCAGTGTTCATATAGAGGCAGAGATAAGTTGCAGCGGATAATAATCTGTTTGATGTCATTTTGCATGCAGATATTAGACAATACTGGCCATAAATCAAAAAACCAGATTTAAACACCAAAAGCCTCTGCTGGATTGTTTATGTTGTATTGGTGGGTACTGAATAAGCAGCAAGTACTGAAATTTTAAGTTAATGTCATCCATGTGAATGCTGCTTGATACTTCAAGAAACTGTATTAATTTTTTTCAGACTCAGTAAAATAAGTAATATCAGGCATGAGTTCTGAAATGCCTTTGGGCAGCTTGAAATGCTTATTTTATGGTACAGACAGCCCTCATTTAATGATCTAACTGATAGGAGACAGGAGACCCTACACCATCATTTCGACTTTCAGCTTTTGTGCTCTATTGATGGAAACTATCTACTATCCACTATCAGCAGCATTTATTTGTAATAAAATTTTACACAGTTACAATGGTTGTACAAATATACATATGACATAGAGAAACAGATTATTCAGGTCTTGTGGTATTTATATAGATGACAATGTTTACAATAAAACTCGTAACGTAATATTTAGAAAATTGTTACATATGCTGAATATTTGTGTACAAATTTTTATATGTAATTTTGAAGAATGACCAAATTATATAATAGAAAATATCCTTATGCATTTTAAAGCATTTAGACATATATAATTGAGACATAAATATGCCAAATCAAAAAAGAATAAGGAAAACACTAAATATAGAATAGACACTAAATATATGTACAAAATGTAAAATGTAGACTACGTATAAATATCATAGATATGCTGCAAATAAATAATAAATTAAATAACAAAAATAATAAGAATAAATTGATAAATAAAATAAAATATTAGTTATACAGTAGAAGTCCAGAAATCGCAATGCTTGGGACCAGAGGTTGTGCGGATTTCAGGACAGAAAAGCCAAATCATAATATTCAGACTAAAAGTGCAAAATAAATAAGGCATATTAGATACATTTACTTAAATTATTATGTACAGTAATATACATTATTACTTATTATATGCTTTAAATTATTACATATATATATTTATTATATTATTCATTTATATTAGTGATTACAGGAATATTTTAAAGCATTAAGGACGTATAGAATAGAGATGTAAAAATAGGGATACTAATAAAGCATAATTTTTTTTTTTTACTTTTTTCAAACATTTTTCTGATAGAGGTTTGTTTTAGAACTTTAGGTGCTCCAGAGTAAGCTTTTTTGTAAATTTTACAGGCTCATAATCTCATGACCTGTGACACAGCTCTGTTGTTCTAAATATTTTAGTTATTTTTCATCATGTTCCAAACCCTCATTAAATGATATTTTCTCACTTCTATCAAATTCATTATCTGTGTCAGTGTCGGAATCGTTTTCTAGTTGTGACGACTTCAAAACAGAGCCAATGATTTCATCGTCGGTTATCTGATATACCAGTGTTGGCTCATCTGAACACATCATCCATACTAAAAACCTCTTCTGGACTGAGATCTTTTTTCTGCCATTAACACAGAATCATTATTATTCGGTAATTATGACATTATTATTGGATAAATATTTTTTCTTCGGTATTTCATTCTCCATTCTGCGGTTTCTGGAACCGATAAATTCAATGTTTATAATTTGAGAGGCAGTGCGGATTTCAGGTCGGCCGATTTTTGTTATTTGGCTGTACTACAAAATATCGAAATTATGTATTTATAATGGAGTTAAATAAAGAGGAAGAAGTATAAGATATAGATTGAGAAGTATGTGTTAATATACATAAGGAGATATAAATGGAGGAGTATGTGATGAATAATTGTAATTCTTATTAGAAATTGGAAAAAGAGGAGAAAATAGGAAAGAAATGGTATTAAGAAAAGAATATAGAAAAATGATTAATGGGGATCCAAAGTTAAATTGTAACTAATACAGCATTATAGCTAAATTATTGCATTATAAAAGAACTACAAGTAAATGTAATAACAGTAGCAATATTATTGTTTGCTGGGATTGCTTATTGATTGATATATTACACCTGATATATGTATAAATAATTATGTTAAAATATATATAAAGTAAGATTTGTTACATTAACGTTGATGGGACAAGAAAAGTAACTTTACTGTTAATATAGACAAAATAGTAATTAAATGAAATTAATAATGTAAATTATTCTAGAAATGTAATAGCATTGATTAGTAGTATTGATATATGAATAATAAAGGAATAATCTTATAGTTATGAAAAGAGAAGTATTAGGTAAGTATTATAATTAATAGACGAAAAGGAGTATTTTAAATTTATTGAAGAGAAGATATTTAAGGTAAGTGTTAAGAAAAGGAGGTGAATAGATAGTAAATTGAAAAGTGAAATACACTGGTTATTATAAGTTAAGAAAAAATCACGATTACTGAAAAAGTTACATGTAGAATTTTATGAAACTTACCCACAACATACAACACATAGTAAGGTATCAAAAAACATAAAAAGAAATTGCCAATCATGGTAGTATAGAAATTAGCACATGTATAAAATGAACAAATCGAAGGTGTCAGGAAAAGTACCTTCAATATGAAATATGATCGCTTCTAGAAGTAATGTAGCACATACAGTGATGTGTGATGCTTTCAATTATGTGGTCTATCAATTCCATAGGAAGCAAGAGCCGTTGCTCTTGCAAGCGCGACAAGTGTCTGAGGGGGCGGATTGAGAGCAGCTAGACATCTCCCTAAAGCATCCCTAACGTGCTTCATAGGATTCAAATCCAAGGATCGGGCTAGCCACTCCATGCACATAATTGTTTCCTGTTGAAGATGCAAGCCCTGTGTGGTCTTGCGTTGTCGTTTTGTAACAGGAATGCATCACCTATTGCTCCAGCATATGGGCGCACATAATCATCAAGGATGTCATCTCTATAAACTTGAGCATTCACGGTTTTCCTTGGAAAGACATGGAGATCTGTGCGTCCACCCAAAGAGATGCCACCCCAAACACAGACACTGCCTCTTCCATATGAATCTCTTTCACGGATGTTTGACGGATGATAACGGGTTCCAGGTTCTCTCCATATCAAATAACACCTACTATCACTTTCTAGACTAAACCTGGATTCATCCGTAAAGAGAACAGCCCTCCATTGATCAGGCGTTCAGTGGACATGTCGTGCCCACTGCAGACAGTCCCTCCTACCGCATGATGTGAGCGGCACGCAAATGGCTGGTCGCCTCGCATACAGACCAAATTCGTGAAGCCTTCTACGCACAGTTGACGTTGACACCAACCGCCCGATGGCTGCAGCAAGGGAGGATCGAAGAAGTGTTGGAGTAGCAGTTCTATTCATGCATGCACATGATAACAAATATCAGTCATCTGCACTCGTCGTAGCAGTTGGCCGTTCTTGGTTGAACCTCCTAGATGCCGAATCTGTGGTTTGAAATTACCTTCAAAGTCTGTGAACCACAGAAAGACTCACATTTAGCCATCTGGCCACTTCTGTTTGACTTTGTCTTGCCTCTAGTCTCCCAGTGGCTCTCCATCGTAATTCTGCAGTTAAATGATGCCTGGAGGTCATTGTTACGAATTGGCTATCTCAGATTTCTGATGTCACTATCACAGTGAAATATGTGGGCTTGCTCTCAAGCGTGGACTTTTATGCTCCTCGCAGTTGACGTATTTCCAGTGCAGCACCACTAATTTGCATATTGCAGTTTTATTCAGCTACTTTTACTTGGCAACATATTCAAATTTTACGTGGTTTGGCTTATTTCTGAGGGAGTTATCGCTATTTTTGTAATTTTTCCTTAATTTATGATAACCAGTGTACTTGGGAAAGATGATTACTATTGAACTACTGTTACAAATGTTGAAATATTACAGACCTAACTGAGAGGAAGCATTTGGTATCTATTTAAAAATATTTTAGAAATGACCATAGACAAGTTTCGTGATTAAAGAAATACTGATATGCTATGAAGCCATACTATATCTTTTGAATAATTTGATAAATTGTTTGAAATTGTTCATACTACATACAAATATTTGAAAATATGAAGATGATATGTATGGCAAAGGAGTAATTGAAATGATAGATAATTTTGCTAATTAAAGAAACAAAAGCACTTGCTGCAACTTTTAAAACCAATCTAAACCTATTACTATTAAAGTTTTTTTTTTTTTTTTTCTAATGAAATTTGGTTAACTCAAATACCTAATAATTAATTTTGCAGAAATTTATGAGAAATAGCTTAAAAGTACATTATCAGGTAATAACTCAACATCATATGCTAAGACCTTAGAAGAAAAGACATAAAGCCATATTTTGTACCTTACATTATAGCTTTAAGCAAAATCAGCTCCTTTTTCTTACATGTGTTTTTTTCATTGAAGGCTTACAGAATGTGTCAACTTCTACGTGATTTGATAACTCTTGTTTCTATATGATGACGTTGCCTGAGTATTGAAATTTGGCTTGAAAAAAATGTTTTAAGATACATTCTCCTCTACTACTTACAGTACTTCAATAAGTTTTTAGTTATATTAAAAGATTCTGCCAATTATTGACACTTTAACGGCAAGCACTAATTTATGCATTAGTTTTAACTACTTTGGCAGAAATTTGCCAACGATGGTCATCATAAGCTTTGAACATCTTTAGAAAACTGTTGACATAACACTTATTTGTACATTTCAGGTATTGAATGCCAAGCTAATCAAGCTTCTGCTACTAGTGAAGAATGCACTGTTGCTTGGGGAGTTTGCAATGTGAGTAATTCTTACTTGTTTGAAATGTAATTGTTTTAACATGACTTTAAAAATTTAATAAATAGTAATGTAATTTTGTGTAAAGATCACAGTTAATTCTCAGTCGTATGTTACAAGTACAGCCACATTGAGGTCTGAGAGTCACATTTGGCTCTTTGGCCCTTTAAATACAACTTTTGTTGTAACAAATATATATTTTTTTAAAAAAATAATATTTAAATTGAAACAGAAATCATACTACCACAAACTTTTTTAATTGTTAGAAGTTTTATTTTTAGAAATGTTTATTTACCAGTTTTTACCAATTTCAAGCTGTAAGCCATTTCTGTGACTTATTACAGTAGCAATAATATTTTTAGAACAGGTTTGGGCTTTTAAAATAACAGGCAAGTCATATGCATTAGCTGTTGCTAATGCAATGATGATGTACTTTAAATTTGCTGATTGACTGGCACTGTATTTTGTAAAAGTTTATTTATAATTTGCAATTGTAGAAGCAAACTATAGCTGATGATCTGGTTTTCATTTAATGAATTAGATGTTATAGGATTAGCTTTTATCTCTCTATGTTGGCCAGCAAATTTTAAATAGTTTTTTTGTATATCAAAATAAAATTTTTTCACATAGTGTTCTGTATGAGGAATCTCAGGTTGAAATCTTTCAGCATTCTGAAACATCAACATATTTTTGCAAATATATTATTTCTGTTAATTTTGCCAATGAAAATTGTTGCTATTTTGTAACATCTGAAGCCTATTTAAATATATGTGTATTGTAAAATGTAAACAGAGTAAATAATTTGTATTATCTAGTCTGTTTAAATCTTATGTAATATTTAATCCAAATTATTAGAATAGAAGAACTTGCAATTCTTTTGCAGCATATATGATTAGCAGTTAATTTTTTATCATACTTTAGATGGAAGTATTTTAGAAAGTGAAAAATATGCTGTGGAACTTTCTAATATTAATACATGCAAAAAGGATAATCCAAGTGTGGATTGTGGATTATCCTTTTTGCATGTTATTTCCATGCATCGCAGTATCCACGCACCACTGCATGCACAAGAGTGTGTAAAAAACAAACACAAGTCCAAGCATGCTCTTGAATTCTGTCTTGAGATTTAGTTTCAATGATTACCTCGTATAGTTCATTTTAGATGTGTACAGTCAAAGGCATCGTTTTGGTGAATCATTGGGATTTTGTATTTCATACATATTTTTGTGCTTACTTTCTCCTTGTTATTTTAAAAATTGCTTTAAAATTTTGGAATTAAAATGCAAATGCAGAACATCTACAGGTATTAAGTACAAAAAAATTGTATGCTAACAATTCAATAACGGAAATTGTACACTAAAAAATTGAAAATGTAGAATTCTTCGAAAATGTGGATCTGGAAAACATTGAGGAGTGGTTTCATGGTGGTAAGACTGAGCCAGGCTTTCAGTGCTTCAATGATGTGGATATCATTTGAAGCATCACAAGAACATAAGAGGCAGAGATTGATTCTGAAAATAGAAGGAAAAAAAAACTGACAATTATACCCATCTAAAGACAGCAATACTTCTGTTGAAATTCGTTTGGATATGCCAAACAAAGGCAATTCGAATACATTGATAAAATAACACTTAAAGTAAAAATAAGTAAAAATACACAGTGAATTCAACAAATGTTTAAATGTGCTTAAAAAAAAGTAAAGGAATAAACACAGTCGTAAAACTGATAGTTTGGAGGTGTTTTTAAATTATCCGTGACCCTCTTCCCTGGCATTAGACCAGATGATCGAGACCAAGGAAGTGCAATTTACGGAGTTCATAGGCAATTACGCCTTTACCTCCACATCATCACAGAATTAAAATTATCATTAAAAGAGGGGATTGTCTAATAAGGTAAAAATTTTGAAAAGCTAAAAGCCTTAGGAATAAGTGCCTTCACACTGAGACAAAAAAGGTAAAAACTCAGAAGGTCTTAATTTTCTGCCGAAAAAGGGCCAGACTAATTTAGATAGGGGCAGTCATCGTATATAAATTTAGACTAGATAAATAAAAAGGCGTAAGTTTCCTTGAACCTTGATAATCACTTTTGCAGACGTCACAGTAGAAAAATACACAGGGGAAAGGTCGAAGGCCTTTTCCGATGCGCGTTCTTCAAGGGAGGGGGGGATTTGGTTACAGGGTGGAAAAGTAGTTCTTCCAGTGATCAGCTGGGAGGGAGAAGTTTCGTTTTTGACCGCTATTCAGTGCAGTATTTAAAATGCCGAACAGATGATCGAGAGTACACTGTGCGTATGCATTTAATTTTGAGAGAATATTATAATTTTATTGGGGGGGGGGAGGTAGATTTGTATGTTCCAACTCATAGTGGGATTAGCTGTATTAATTGTACTGAGTGGCATGAGCATCATTTATCTGGTAATGAGATTACTTAATATATATCATTATTTATTTAAATTAGTGTGTCTTCTTTTTCTACATAATTTTCTTTAATGATTTAACTCTAATCCTGGGAGGAAGGGTTTTGTAAACAAAGAGTAAAATAAGTAATTAAATTTAGATAAATGCTGTTGAACACAGATTTTCATGATCAAATCAAAATAATCTTGCTTTTCAGAGTGTAGTATAAGATATCTGTATCGTAATTATAGTCTGTTATGATTAAAATCGGACACATGAAGTTAATATTCAGATCCGTTTTTAATTCCTATTCTTTTACTAAAATGTTTAATATTACATTATTACTATATGTATTGTTGTATAATATTTATTGATTTATTTTACAGCATGCTTTTCATTTTCATTGCATTTCCCGGTGGTTGAAAACCAGGCAGGTTTGTCCATTAGATAATCGTGAGTGGGAATTTCAAAAGTAAGATATCTATCATATTATTTAATCTTTTATATAAGTTTGCATATGCTGAATAACCTAAACATTAGACATACTTCCATAATAGTTTCCAGTTTTGCTCTAACATGAGTGATATCTGTATGTTTCAAAATATCAAGTCTGTGAGATGCTGGAGGGTTTTGGGATGACCAAACTTGTATCAGCATTGCTCATACTTCATCAGAGACATCAGCCCCAGCATTTATGAATCTGATACATCTCAAAGAGACTGTAATGTATATATTTGTTATGGCTACTTTTAATTGCCCTACATCCAATAGCATCCCAGAGATATTACACCTAAGCATATGGATGCTGTCAAATGAAAATTTAGATGAATATCTCTTGAGTGGAACCTAAGTGGTTGTGTTTTAGCAGTGCGGTAAATTATTTTGCTACCCATCTTGTAATGTATGATGAGAAGACCTTCCAAACCTTGTTGTCTTAACCAAAATCAATTTACATGAAACGATACCCTTGTGTTATTAATGCTAATCTATAAGTGTAGTATACGATAACTCAGTGTAGTTGGAGGTAGGCTTTATTTGATCAAGGAACTTTGCTTTTCTGTAGAAATCTATTGATGATTTTGACACTAAGTGCATTACAGTGTATATGTTGTCAGAAGTGGTAAACATGCAACACTGCTAATTTATCTGTTCTATATATCCAGTTCTGTAGGGCTTCTGTGTTAAACCTGACTATGTACTATGATATATATATATATATATATATATATTAAACCTTTACATATTCTCGTAGTTTAATCTAGTGTGTTAGTGATGCAAAGGTGGCTACCATTTTTTTCACTAAACATTGGGTGTTCATGTATGATATACCCTTTGTAAATTTTTAATATGGTTAGTCTAAAGGCCCAGATTTTAAGTTACTTCAGAGATATAATGACTCATTTACATCAGCAACAATGTTATTACTGATTGTGGTAACTTCCTGAAAGCTCATATACCTGTTTATGTTGAATGTAAAGAAGACAGTGATAGACATAGATTGTGCTAGTGCTTTCAACCATTCAACATTATCAACTTCTTCAGCTGCAACCAAAGAAGATGACAGTGTTGAATTGCTGAAAGAGCTTCTGCAAAAAGTAAAATTTATCAACAAAATCTGTCTTTTGCTAAAATAAGATTCAAAAACAAAAGTAATGTCAGTCAACATTGTTTTCCTTATATTCAGTTTTTAAATTAACATGTCCACCTATTTAGTTTGAGTATGTTCCATTCTCCTCAAGTTGCTATTCCTTATCCCCACCAATTTAAGTATATTGGTTATGTGCTATATTATTGTCTGTACTTATGTGCCATTGGTAAAATTATTTGTATTGATAAATAAAAAAATGCTATTTTTATGCCTAATATATTTGATTTACAAAAGTTTCTTTTTCTTTTATAGGTATGGTCATTAGTATCCTGTTTGAATTTTCTTCATTTTTTATGTATCATTGCTTTGTCAACCACTTATTCTAATTTAATGTAATTAAAAATTTTTAATTAACAATTTGTCTTTCATATAAACTTGAAATTTGGTACATTCAAAAGCATTTCATAGTGGCACATTTATTTGCTGCATCAGGTCTAATGATTTTGTGCAGTTCTCCAAAAATGTAAGAAGCCAGTGATGTGGAATAATCCATTTTATATTGAAACTCATCAATAGAAATTTGTAACAGAACTTTTCTTTGACTTTTTTTAATTGTTTAAAATTAGTGAACTTAATAAATACATTCTAGTGGTAATATAATCTGTTGGTTGATGATATTCAGTCATATATTCTGTGGTTTAAGAAAAGGTATTAGTAAACTGTCTTTCAAAATATTAAAATATATGCCTTTGAGTTATATATTATAGAAATGATTGAGCTAAAGTTATTTCAAAATTTTATTTTGATATTTTGATCTTAGATCAATATTTAAAAAGAAAAATTGAAGTATTAAAAAAAAAGTCTTATATAAACAGCAAATCAAATAAATCACAGTAGCCACCTAGACTTACCTTTTCTTTTTTTGGTACCTAAATTATTTTTTCCATGCTGTTCAACAATAAAAGCCTCTGTTTAAATTCAGTTTTCATGTTCGAATTTGATATTATCGAGTGTTTTTTCTAATAAAGGTCAGATTTCATTCTGTATCAAAAGTACATGTCCATTTTTCAAAAAGAGTACTTTTATTTTAAACAATAATAACAAATAACCAACTTTTGTGTATAAGAATATTAAATGATTCTTCATTGAATCTACTATTCTTCTGTTGAGATCTGCAATCTGTTTATAAACTTATATTGCTTATTATTGGCAGATGAATATTGCTGAGAGATATCCAGTTACAAGTAGTTCCCAAGTTAATAAGTTAATTGGGACAAAATCATGGAGCTTATAAAGTGAGAGTTATTTTCTCGTAGGTAAATGAGGACATTGGTTCTGAACTGAATGAATATTTTCAGTTTCAGTTAAAGAATATGAAATAGACAAAAGCATTTATTAAAAAACAAAGAAGTAGATAAAAACATTATTAAAAAACAAACACTTCAACTTTCTATAAATCAAAATTAGTTTGACAGAATAATAAAAAAATATGATTGATAAAAATTAATTTTTTTAATTTTGATTTCCAACAAATAGGAGAATTTTTTAAAAGGCTCTGACTGTTATTTGCGTGCAAAATTACTTTCTCTCTCTCTCTTTTTTTGTTTGTAAATTTGATAATAGCAAGCATATGAATTTTTCATATCTCTAGTAACCTTTTGTTCACAAATTGGTTCTTGAGAGGAAAAACAAACATGACCATTTCAGTCTGTTCAAAAGCTTCAAGTCCTACGTTTTTATGAGATGCCATTTGAAGCAACTCTTTGTTCAAAAATTCACTATTGTGTGGTTATGTCACTGTTAAAAATTTTAGTGTTTTAACATTTCAGCAGTTTGCACAATCTTTTCAGTTTCATACTGAATCATTTTTCTTGTTCCTCAAATTCTTCAAAATTCTACTTCCAGTATGCTTCATTATTTTAATTGCACTAAAAATAATAAAATTTTTTCATTAAGAGTACAGCCTCCTTCAATATCCATGACTTGACAAGAGAACAAAATGTGTGATGTAAATAAAATGCTTTAAACGTCACAATGTTGTCTTGATATGTAAGCTGAAGATACACGATTGTATTTTGGAGTAAAAATATTGAAAGGATGTAAAACCAGCCTTCAAAAAGTGTGCAGTTTTCCAAGAATTTTTATTGGCTTTCCATGTAATTAGATAGAAGATTGGTTTTCAGTATTTTTTAGCACTCTTGGGTTTTCTGACTTACAACAAGCAATGGTTATAGTCTGCAATTACTACTTGCATTGCCACCAAGTATTAAAGTGTGCTGATTTTTAGGAGTTTTAAAGCATGGCACTGATAATTCTTGTTTAGCAGTTAACTCATAGATGACATTTTTTTTCCCTCTCTAGAATTATTTGGTTATATCTAAATTGAGGATTTTTTGCAGGCATGTAATTTTCTTCTTCAATTAATTCTAATTTTTAGGGAAATATTTTGCTACTTCAGCTTGCAAATTAACATTATTTCATCCTGTCCTCTTCCTGTAGTGGGCAAACCAGCCATTACTTGTGGCAAAAGTTTCATTTTAGTCCTGTTTTTCTCTCTTGAGCATTTCAGAAGCAAAGAGTGCTTTTGCACAAATTCTGCATATCCAATCAGCTTGTTAACCTTTGTGTTTGATAGCTAATCTACATAGTTAAAATCTCCATTTGGGGAATTATGATATAGTCCTTTGTTCATTCATGTAGAGTACATAAACTGCACATACTTAAATGTTGAATGATGTTTCTCTTTAGGCTTTAAAAATTGAGCAAATAATTGAAGAGCTCAGTGAATATCTGTCGCAAATGCTTGTGAAGGTATTTTGACTTTGTGTTGTTTTATAATATAATGTCTCTGCTTTAATGGTATTAGCCCAAAGGGCTATTAATCTCGAAACAATATTTTGCATCATTTCCTTTCTGTGTTGATTCACCTTTGCAATCTGTTGTCGCCAAGTATTATATTTAAAGAAACTAAATGATGAAGAATCTGCATAAATGTTTCTCACAGTGTGAAAAAAACAAGGGCACCTAGAGCCATCAAATTTTGAATAACGTAGTCCTCCATCCGAACATGGACACTTGGAAGCCCAAATTTCAAATTTTATAAAAATTTGAATGAATTTTTGATTTACAAACTCAACGATTTCAGAACAAGCAATGTCAACACTGTACAGAAAAAAAAAAAATTTATCTCCAGTGCGTGAGACTGTGTATTGGAAATTCTAAAGATATGCTGTTTTAAACTATTTTGTGATATTGCTGTTGAAGAATTTTATGTGATTTAAGTGTGAAGAACATTATATATGATAAATAAAGGTTACACACAAAATGTTAAAAAATGCCCTTTTGAGCATAATATAAAATTTGAAAGCTTTCAGATTTTCTTTTTTTGGGGGGAAGGTGTTGTATTGATTATTAATTTTTGGGCATAGTGATAGTTTTTTTCTTAATAAAAAATGCAGAGTGTAAAGAAAAAATTTTGAAGATAAGGGTTGGGTTGCAACGAGATGCTAGCTAGTAATTATCAGAATGATACTCTGGCATCTGTGAGGGCAGCAGTAAGGGTTGCCAAGATCTCATCAATATAAATTCGTTGTTTGATTTTTTTTAAATTTGTATATGCTAAAATTGCTGCTGTCTGCCCTCAACGGCATTTGAAAAGAAACATTTCTGGGAATATTTAATTGGTTGAATTTTGTGAAAACCAGTTCTTTGACAAAGACCTATGCAAAGTATCTGCATCAGAATTACAAAATATCCTGTGTACATACCTTCCAACAGGGTATTTTTGGCTAGGAACCCTCTAGTGTAGACCAATGCTGGGGAAAAACTCGCCTAGAGGAAAAGTTTCTTCTTGTATTACACGTAACTAGATATGATATCTCCATAATGTTTCATCAGTATTGCATTTTATTTTCCTCAGAACTTATTGTAAAGATACAAACACTTCAATCTGGAGTTTGTAAAATGAGAAAATATACACTACAATCTAATGAAATCAATTTTGAGAACTGAATCTGATAGTGATTGAACAACTGTTTCCATAACACTACTCATGTGTAGCAGCATTACTTCCTGATAATTAAATTAGAATTCATTGAAAATATTTCAGAAATGACATAAAACAATTTTGCAATGCTTCAATACATTTAGCACTATCTGTAGGTAGTGATGTTAATGTTCACTAGCAAATTTCACAAAGGAAGGAAATGCACTGAACTTCAGGAACATGCCTCTGCTGTTCTCGGAAGTAACAAATTATATACTTTAGATTAATTCTTTTTGTTACATTGAAGTTTTGAAAGCAAACATATATGTTGATGGTATAAAACATACATTTGCTGTATACATAAAAATTATACATTGTATTAATTTACATTGGAATGAAATTTTGCTTTATTATACTCTATTTCTATTTTTGTGAACAAGACAACAAAGTTTTTGGCATTTTGTACCTCAAGAATGGTTTTTGGAGAAAGTATTTTCAAAATGTTTAGTGAATATTCTTATCTGTTTCACTTGTTTTGTCAAATTAAATCTTGTGGGACCTGAGATTATTCAGGCAGTTTTGATCTATGTCACAAGATCAATAAAGTGTTCAGTCAATTTGTTTTATATTGACTCCTGTGTCATGCATAGTTTGGACTGACCATTTTTCATTTCTTGAAAGACTTTTTCCTTCCTATTATTATAAATATTAAAACAGTACTGAATCAGAAAAGATGCTCGATTAAAAGGGACCAAAATAAGAAATATGTTCTTTTGGCATGATCTGGAACACAACGTTTGTGTATCAAATCACTGGATGACTATGCTTGATTATGAGAATCCATATGAATTTTTTTGGAATGTTGATTTAGATGGAAGGGATTTGGTAATATATTGAAATACCTAAAATAGGAGGTACATTTTTTAAATGCAACATAATTTATCAAGATTTTATGAAATAAATATTTCCTTAAAATAGCTATAGCATTATATTTGCACATATAAGAGGGTATGTTCACCAAAAATATGTATGGGGTGTTGATGTTCTTATTGTTTCCTTATTATGCTCATTGATAGATTTTCAAGTTGGATCAGTTTTCATTTAATATGCTGCCATCTTTGAGTTTGGAAAATCTCTTGCACATTTATTATTTACTCAAAGTTTAATACTTGACATACAATGAATAAATACATTTCTTTTGAGAATACTTAGGGGTACTGTGGGACTGGATTCAGAAATGTATATATGTATGCAAGTATGGATGGGATATATGTGTTTGTGTATTATATGTACGTGTATGCATGTTAATTTACATACATACATACCTGAATCTGGTTTTGATAACAAAAGAGTACCTTCTGTTAAAATTTTCAGTCTTCGCAAGGCAGCCAAGATCCTGAATATATTTCTATGGATTAATTTTAAAATTAGTATGCTAAATATTTTAATTTTGTAAAATATCTGACAGTATATGAAGTTTACATTTTATACGGCTTAAGATCTTGTTTTGTATATTTAAGTGGTGATCTTTTAAATGGTATAAAATTATTATGCATTTCTGAAAATTACTATCCAATTTTGTTAGGAAATGATTTTAATGTTTTGAGATGGCAAGTTTATTTAATCCCTCCCCCCCATCCCTTTTGAGAAAGTGCCTTTTTGAACTTTCATTTGCCTCTTAGGCTAAAAATCTACATGTTTTATGATTCACTTATGATTTTCCATTGGATTTGCAATCTGAAAATTCAAAAATTTTTCCATTGAAAAATTTTTTTTTCAATGAATCATATACTTGCATGCAAGCATAGCTTGGTAAATGCTTTTCATCTGAAAAGAAACAATACCATTCATCTATAAATCGTGAATAAAAGAAAATATGCTTTCAGAGCTGACTATTAAAAAATCGTACTTCTTAATGTAACATGTCTGAAATACATCATACTAAACGTAAAATTTTGACTACAAATCCATAATGATAAAAGTGCTAATTAAGGAAGAACTACATTGTAAACGTTTTGTGGTTTTATTGACAACTAAGAATTTTAATCTCAGCCTATAAAATTCACGAAATTCATGCTTTTATTATTAAACAAAATTCATTTTAATTAGAAGTGGTGAAATCTAAGCTTTCATGTAGAAAAAAATAGGAGAAATAATACTACAGACAGTTTTCATCTGTATTATATTTAAAATATGGCATTACAGCATTTCTAATAGTTGATTTAAAAACTGTGTCAAACATGTGCTTCATATTCTAGAAAGTGAATCTTAAGATAGATTGCATATTTAAAACTTTAAAAATCAGTAAATTCAGTATAATCACCTGTTATTTCTATGAATAAAGGATGCATTATATTTATCGTATAAATGTATATATATTAAATGGTTAAAAACGTTTTATAAAGATAGATTTCAATTTTTAGACTAATGAAAAATCTGATCATTTCTTTTTTTCTATCTTATTATTTTCCCATTTTATTAAGAAAACAGTAACTCATCACAATAATTTTTTATTGTAAAAATACATTTTTAAATTCAAAAACAATATCATATTAGTAACATATATACAATATGTAAAACTATCAAAAATAACAATTTTATTTTTACATTTCAATTTTATAAAATTTATATCAAATAGAAAACTTAAGAAGTCTTACAATATTTGTTTAGAAGTGCAGGGAGGAAATTAACTTTCATTTGAAAAAAAAATTATGAATCTGTTTATATAAAAAATTGTTATGTATAATGATGCACAATAATGTAACAATTGGAAATGTATTGTGCAATATCATTTTTTGCCTAGAATTATACACAAGATGCTAAATTATTGTTTTAAATTCATGACACACTGTTTAATTTTTTGTACATTACTTAATATACTTTTTTAAGTTAATTTATAATTGACTAAACACTAGTGGAGCATATATGCATTATGATTTGGGAAATAAATGCACAACTACACTAGTCCTTTAATTCCACATTATAATTAAACATCCATGTAAAAAATGAAAAACTATATAGTCAACCTACTATAAATGCCATATTTGAGATTATTATCAATACAGAATATCTTTGATTCTTGATTATAGCTTATTAAAAAATCTGTCTATAAAATTATAATAAAAATAAAATCGTGTTGTTAATTCTTTCTTTTTGGCAATCAAATTCATAAATTTGATGTATAAATTGGTTAAGTAAATTACTTACATTTTTTGGCAACAAAAATGCATCTCCATGCTTAAAAAAAAAAAAGACTAGATTCATAGTTTGACAATATCTAATTTTTGGCAGTGTTCTAGTCCTACCTGTATATGTTTTGTATGTTATATCTACAAAGTAAATTTCACAATTTCTTGCAGGGAAATTAACATTTGACAACACTGAAAAACAATATTCAACACCTTCAGTTTATGCTAATAGAATATAAATACGCCATTACTGCTTTTAAAATAATGGCAACATTTTATATGAGACAGAACATTTTTCTAATGACTGTCTTGCTCTTTCATACAGACCATGCCAAAAAGTACATAATTCACACATTAAATACGTTATTTTTCTTTTTCCATAAATGAGCAGTATACTTTTGACATGTTAAATGTATACAACCATTCTTTACTAGACAGCAGAAACAAGTTATATTCATATTACAACCAAAATCTAGTAAGGCTTTTTTTTTTGGCTAGTTTCAAACTTTGAAATAGTTTTTGTAAAACATTAAAATAACTAAAGAAATTGGTTTCAATTTAATTTTATATTGCACCAACAACTTTCATTAAACCATTTGTGGTCATTGACTTTGGTCTCTCAATTGGTAATCCTAAAGCACGATCCCAAATCAGAGATGCCATTGTTCCTAGAGATCGAGACACTCCAAACAGGACAGTATAGTATTGCATTTCTTTCATTCCATAGTACTAGAGAGAAAAAATATTTTCACTTTTATGAACACATTAAGTTCTTTTTAAAATTTAGATATTCATCATGCACATATTAAAGATTAACTTTTAATAGAGGTAGATTTCATAAAAATATGACATGCATTAAAAATTGAGCAATATATGTGATATTCAAAACTGAACACTATATTTTTATAGTATAAAATCACAAACTTCATGATTATCTGCTGCTCTGGAAGGACTTACATGTTTTTAAAATTGTTTTGACATGTAGAAGAATGAACAATAGAACAAACAATGAAAGATCTCTACAGATGTCCTGTTGCATACATATATCATCAGTAATTTTTAAAATTTTTAATTTACATGAAGATATACAGATGATAAACTTGCTGTAGATTAAATGTTTTATTCCCAGACATTTCACAGATGCTTGAACAGGCTGGTATTTGATAAATTAAAATGACCAAAAACATTACAGTAAATTTACCATGTTTCTCAAATTAATTGTGAGTTTGGAAGTGTATATTTAATTCTACAGAATGGGACTACTTTGGAGAACATGAATGCAATAAAATAATGAATCTCATCCATAGTAATGACCGAGTAAGGATGTTAAACTGAAGTTTACACAAATAATTAAAATAAAGCCATTTCAACTGAATATTCACAAAATTTTACTCTTTCCAAATTGTATCATGCAAATGAAGTACAAATATCTGTATATCCACATGATGATTTTCAAACCAATTCTTATATTTAATGTATTCATTGCAGACACTTTTCAAAACAAACAAGGGAGAGAAAAGCATCTGATTAATCTGTGATTACTTGATTCCATAACAGTAGTAATTTAATGCATTGTACTGTGAATCATTACTTCTAACACCATGATTTACAATTATATGTCCCCCCCCCCAAATGGTGGACATTTGTGTATAACGGCATTGCCCACTATTAAGGCCAAAAGTGGTGGCTACCACTACCTCCTATGAAGGGACAGACAATTTTACATGCATGTCTTCTCCGGGATTCGAACCCGGGCCCTTCGGTATTGCAGTCGGGCTTCCCTAACCATTATACCGTCTGGGGCGGCACAATTATATGTGATTTGTACCATTATATTTTTTCTTTTAATTAGTACAAAAAGAATAAATTAATTTTTCACATTGATTTTTGATAGTGATGAAATAATTAATTTCTAATATTGATGAATTTGGTGGCTCCCCCCCTCCATCCTAAGATTACCACTTATAAATTTTTATCATGTCTAATACTGTGTCTGGATTTTGAGGGATGGTTTAAACATCTGGCCAAAAGAATTTACTATATTTTATAAAAACTATTCCTTATTGGCATCATATCTGTTACTTGTGCTAAAGATATCCACTACTAGTTTATTATTTAACAATGTCATTTGCTCTATATCTGTGGTTAAATGCTTTGACTCATATGTATAAATATTAATGAAACTATACTGCAACATTTGTAATTATTAAAACAAGATTAGAAAATACATACCTTCTTACAAGAATATCCGATAAATAAACTTCTTCTTATAAAATATTCATGTAATAATTTATAAATACATGATATTAACAGCACAATTACAAACAATTCTCATTCAATAGCTGTTACCTTGCTACTATAAAATGTGTTATGGGTACAGAAATATAAATTGAAAATAATTTTTAAAATGACTTAAATTGTAGAACCGCTTAAAAGTATTTTTTTTTTCCTTTTCTTTAAAAAGCTAAAAGAAATTACATCTTTTTGCTTGTAACATATGATCTGATATTATCTGACTATAAATTATAGAATGTTCAATTGATATAATGCCTTGGCTATTTTATTTTACCAACAGAGAGTAATTAGCAATGAAAGATGAAAGCAACAATGAAAAGACTCTCCTCTCCCCAATTATTTAGTTCTTTATTTTACAGTCTATTGCTATTTGCATACTTTTAAGTATAAAGGCATTTAATATAATTTTATATGAAAAAAATTAAAAACTTTCAAATATATAAACAATTTTGCATCAAAATAAAACTTAGTAGTATTTGATAAATGTGTCAAATAACAGACTACACAAACATTTTTTTCAAGCAACATCGGGAAAATTTCATAGGTTCTGTTAATGCAAATCAGTAAATAATAGAGCTATGCATTTTGAAATAAAAATTTTAAATACTAACCTGTAATAAAATACCACTATGTGCATCAACATTTGGCCATGGATTTTTCACTTTTCCTTGCTCTAATAGAATTTGTGGTACTATCTTATATAGTTGTGAGACTAGTTTGAACATTGGATCATGAGGTAAATGCTTCAAAGCAAATTCTCTTTGAACAATATAGCGAGGATCTGTTCTCCTTAAAACGGCATGTCCATAACCTGGTATAACCTGATTTTAAAGATTAGTTACTTAAAAACAAACTTGGAATATTTCAATAATGTATGAATATAAAAATATTACATAAAAGTAAAGCTTTTCTGAATTATTTTCATTGAATAAATTGACTTATTTTAATGAAATATCAAAACTTTTATGGTTATGCAAGATTTTTTTTAATAAGTTATTAGATCTATGTTTTAACTTTGCTATCTAAAAATTAAATTCATACTTGATAAACTTATTCATTATAAAAAACAATACAAAATAAAGTCTGTGGCAAAAAATTTTAATTTGATCACTGTTTATCATTCATATATGTAAAAGTTTAAGTAATTTAATTATACTATGTAATTATATTTTGCTTATTTCTTCCTACCTGTTTAGCAGTAATTATACTTTTATACTGGTGTAATGTGAATAAAAAAAATTTGCTTATTACCTGACCACTTTTTAAGGTGTTCCAAATAAACTCTCTTACTCTATCTTCATTAAAATCATCTTCCAATTGTTCCTGAAGTTTTGTCAACCAAACAAGGACTTCCTGTATAAAAGTTCTCATTAAGGATTAGAAGTCATGAGAAAAAGATTAAAACTGCATGATAAACATTTCATATTTAAATTTTGATAATAAGGATTCTCATACTTCAGAAAGCTAATATTTCAATAGGATTATTTGATATAATATTTAACCAATTTTAATTTCTCTTTCTGGTGGCTTATTTTAAACCATAAAATTCTCCAGAACCAAAATAATATTTAGGTATCCCAAATTCTGAATAACTGTAAATGTTAACATAAAGACATATGATGTAATGGCAATTATAAATATTATATTTATTTCAAACATGTCATTTATTAAATAGACTTCATACTTCTAATGCACAAAAAAATTTTATCGATTATTTTATATATTAAGAATATACAGAATTAGAATAAAATTTTTAATAAACACTGATGAGTTCTCAAATTCTAGTAAATATGTTTATTTTGGAAGCTTGATTGATTTTTTTTCGTTTATCCTAACATTCCCCTAATATGATCAACTACATTTTTGATAATTTTGAAGTTTAATATTAACATGCTAAATATTAGTTATTATTAGAGATACATTATATTTTATACTGTTATTTATATTAAAGGAGAGATAAAAAGGATTGTGTAACTGGGAATTGCTTATTATAATATATTTTCATCTGACAGATTTGAAGGTAATATAGGTTTATTGTGTAAAAAAAATACCCAAATTTTAAAGTGAATGCATCATTGTTCGACTTTTTTCTTGTATTAAAATATGAATATAACAATGTCAAATAAATCATAATTACTTAACTCCTCATAATTAACTCCTCTCTCCTTGAATCACACAAGTTAAAAAATAAATTTTTCTGCTATTAGGCATACCTGATTCGCTAAACCATGAAGAGGCCCTGCAAGTCCATTGATTCCAGCAGCAAATGATAAGTAAGGATCTGACAACGCACTTCCAACTAAATGAGTAGTATGGGCACTTACATTGCCACCCTCGTGGTCACTTGGGAAAAAAAAAAATCTTGAAATAAATATTTACTTTTCATAAACATATGTGGAAGAAGTGGAAATTAAACACATTTTGAACTAACTATACCTTTTAAAGAAATTAATTATGTATAAAAAGTTATAATGAAACTTCTAGAAAGTAAATGCTTTCTAAAATCAATATAATGCATGATAAAAGTATACATTTTTGATATAAAAGTGCTAGAAAGCACAGTTAATAAAATAATTAACGAGTGAACAAATCTATAGCATAAAATATTCTTCTTCTCCTTTCTGTAAAAAGAAAAGAAACTACCTAAATTTTTCTTTTTAGGATCATAATTAAAGTTACAATTACTAAAAAGCTATTATATTAATATTATTAAGTAATAAATTTATTATGGATTTTAATTATGTAAATCTAGTTTGCTTAATACAAACTTAAATTCAATACTAAACATTTTCAGATTATTTTATGTTAAAATGCAGGATTATAATCAGAATAATAACTGATTATAGAAAATCATTAAAAGTATTAAAAATAATTCATACTTGCAGGATTCTGATCAGACGAACAACTGATCATAGATAATCATTAAAAGTATTAAAAATAATTCAGCAGGTACTTTACTTACAATAGTTAGTATTGCAATAGTATGTAACTTTTTTTTAGAAATTCAGCGTATCTCTACATGTAATAGCATTGAATGCAAATTTTCTATTTATTTCCAAGAATACTTACTCTGCATTTAGAAATAATATATATATATTTATTTATTTTTCGCAATATTTTTAGTTACAAAGAGATATTTAACTTTACAAGATGATAATTTGGTTTTAAAATGATGAATAACTGACAGATAGTTCTTTCAAAATGTCTTCCCCCCACCATCAAACTTGTTCTTTAAAATGTAAATGACTTTTATTATAAAAATTCATAAAATTTCTTATTGTTAATTTACATGTTTTATACATCACTTGTAAAAAAAGACAGATAATACCAACCTGTGAATTGTTAGATAAAGTCTCATTAATTCAGTAAAATCAGGATCATCATATCCTAACATTTCAGTAAAATTATATGACCAATCTTTATCAATATCAACTGCACAAATTGGACTTCCTCCACGGTACAAATTTTTGTATATGATAGCAGCAATAGTTGGCAGTTTTGCAATCAATTCCATCGCATCATCAAACACATACTATTAAAAAGATACACAAAATTTGTTGTTCAGAAAATGGATTATTTTTAGCACAGGAATAAATTATGAAAATTTATCCTAAAAAATATAGTGGATGCATAATAAAATACAATTAAGTATAAAAATATTTATGAGATTCTGCTGCTAAATAAATAAAATAATTTTTAAAAAAAACTTGCTTTACGAAAATAAAACATTTTTTAACATTTACATCAACACAAACACATTTGCATTTCACTCCTAAAGTAGGTAATGATTGGTGACTACTTTTTCACTAGCATGTGAAAAACAGTAGGCATTTAAAAAAAGTGGTGGCATGCTGAAAATTATATAAACCAGCAATGAATTAATTAAATGAAACATATAGTGTGAAAGATTAAAAAATATATAAAACAAACATTCATAATGAAACAGTTAAAACTTCACAAAACAGTAGCAAATTCACTACATTAAAAATGCAACATATACAAAGACTTAACTTTCTATTTTCTTGGTGCATGTGCACAGTGACACGTTTTAACTTAAAAAAAAAGGGGGGGGGAATTGCCAAATTCTTAGCATTGCAGAGCAAACCAGTAGTGCTCTCATTATACTAACTGACCTATTTTAACTATGAGGGAAAAAAAAAAAAAAAAAAAAAACTATAGAATTTTCTGGATCACATGGCAACTTGGCACTGCTCTCTATGTACACATTTTACTTAAAAAAAAAAATCGAATTGCTTGAAAAATTGAATGGAGAATTGCTTTTATTTGGAAAAACCAATATTTTGACATTCTTTTTCTTCCATACTCGTAGATAACATCAACAATTAGTAGTTGTACTCGGAGACATACTGAGACAGTAAGAACTGTAAAAATGACAAAACTTAACTACACAAATTCTTTAGACTGGTAATAAATAAAGCAAATACATGGTCATATACAATATTCAGCTATTCTGAAATCAATTTCTTACTTGCATTTGAACCCTTTGCTGTAAGTCTTTAACAGTACATTTTCATATAATTTGATTGTTTGCTTTATGGGAATCCCAGAATAGTGTCCATTACATGCTGGCACAATGTGTGTGCAACCATTAGTAGGTTGCCAAATAAAATAAATGTTTGTTATATTCTGCATTGCTGACTTTGGCAATATAGTGCTTTGCCCGTTGATCCTTCTCAGCATTGGGTGGTGCTGTGAATGTACTAATTTGAAAGAACCTAACAGATTTTTACATCATTTAACGATATAAACATAATGTATTGAAATAAAGAAATGGATTGTTAGTATTTAATATCATTGCATTAATATTGCTAAATGATATATGCAGGTTAGTTAACCGATTTAGAAATTAAGCAAATTAACTGATTTTAAAAATACTTTTAAGTTTTTTTTTTTTTTGCATTAATGGATAGCATGTAAGAAAATAATATCTGTTTGGTAATATAAAAAGAATAATATAAGTTGATTGAACAAAACTTTTTGTTTGATCACTCTTGAGCACTACTTAACAACCCCAAAGACAAGTATTTATATCCTGATCACACATTTACCGGTACTCCATTGAGAAATACATTACCATTTGTTAGAGCCCTTTATTGCCATCACAGCATTTCCTACTTTTGATAATAATAATTAGAGGCCAAATTGGGTACTCCAAAATCTTCCACTCAAAATTCTGAAGCAGTTGTAATGATTTACCGCCATGCAGCCAGACATTGGAGGATAATTACATCATCAGATAAGAAGCCTCGCCTGCAATTTTGAATATCTCTCCATAATCTCTCTTCAGTGTTTCACAAAATGCATTCTCACTGGTGAACTGACAGTGTGAAGAATTTCCATGTTGCTTTCTTTGATTTAGTGACAGAATTCTGATGATGCCATGCTGTGGATTATCTTTTGTGGTTGGGCACAGAGTAGAGAATCAAGACTTGCTCATGATGTAAAAAAGAAATTTATCACTTTTATTTACATAGTATATAAAAAATGCTAATATCATGCTTACCCCCGATAAGCAACCACAGCAAGCCAAACAGCATAAAAGTTTCTGTGGTTAAGATGTAGGTAACAAAAACTACGCATAATAGATTAAGATACACTGACGAAACTATTCACGGAATTTATCAGCAGAAGTGCACCAATCACATTATTTGCCTTCATCCACATTTTGGAGCAATTTATCCATAGTGATTGCTGGCTGGCCAGGTTGTTCTTATCTTGGATGTTAGCCCTTCTACCATTTAACTTCTGATATCATTGCTTCATTACTTATTCAGCTTATTTATTCAACATGTCAGCATCACAAACTTCCATGATATAATGGTGAATTTTGTATAGTAATTTGTTTGTTGGAAATAAAAACCGAATGGCAGCTTTCACTTACTATCTGACAATATTTCCAATTTTCTGACTCATTCTGACTGTTCATATAGCATTTAACACAAACTACTACCATGATGCAACATGCATGAAAATTCACACATGACTAGCACATAACAGGTGTCTTTGATTACATCTTACTGCTCCTTCCATGGACATAGTATACTTCTATCATGGGCTGGTGACAAAAGAAAATGGGTTACAATGGACCGCAGATTTACAAAAAACTTGCCTCCTACTATGGTTAATTGAAATAAAAAATAGAAAATAAATAAAAAGCTTCAATGACCTAACTTTTTTTTTGTTCTTTAATTATTACTGAATATGCACTACTTTCTAGATGTGCTTTATTATTTAATTTTTATTAAAATAATTTTATTTTATTAAAAATATTATTATTTTATTTTAATAAAATATCTTATTATTGTTCAATAAAAGGAATTATTATTTTTACACGATTTACAATAAAAAATAAATATGCTCTTAACAGGATCAATTATTAAAAAATAAATATTTGTAGCAATTTTGTTTGCCATAAAAATAACATCAAGATCTCAGCACTTAAGTATAAAGCATGCTTTCAGTTTAGACACTGGTTTCAAGGTTTTCAAGGTGTCATATCACAGCCACAATGAGTATCACTTTTGACTCATGGTGTCAACTATCAGCAAACATCATCATCACTAACTTTAACAGAATTCTGCAACAGCAAATAGCTATTGCTAGCAAACACAGATGGCACCATTAGAAAACAAGTGTCATCTTAAATCTAGTAAACCAATTTTTGGTATGCAAGTGAAAAAATTTCCAAAGCATACACCACAAAATGAGACATTTTTGAAAAAATTAAATGCACACCTAATTCAGATATGTTAATTAAAATCATGTTCATGGTTAATTACAAAATTATTTTATGAATTTTACTGAGGAGAAAAATTTGAAATTGTTGAAGTATATTCTATTAAAGCAAATTAAAATTGATTTAAGAGAAAGTCATATTCTGAAATATTTTAATAAATAATATACTATATGAGAAGGAAAATATTACCTCCCATAGGCTTGCTTTTGATACGCCACTAGAATACGCTTTCAGGAATTTACTTTCAGTTTGACATGCCGTAATTGCAGCACTGAACTGAGACATGGGATGCAAATGGGAAGGTAAGTTATTTAACATTGTAACAATATGGGGTGGCAAGTCAGCCATTTGTGCCCACTGTTGTGATATAGATCGAACCTAAATATAAGTACATAATAATATAAGTGCATAACAATTATACGAATAAAATATTTTAAATCAAATATTATAAAATTAATAATTAATTGAAAAGGAAAAAATTATTTCAAATGTCTGCAGACTTAAACAATATAGTAAAATGATGGTGAATATATTTCTGATAATAATACAACATTTAATTGAAAGCTATCACTTCACAAAATTATAATTAATAATGAAAATATTGCAATATGATCTATTTTCCTATTAATTAAATATATAACATTTGGACTGTAACAAATACCAAAAGTTGCATTTATAATACACTAATAAAAGTCAATAATTGACAAAAAGCAAAACATACTTACAAGTTTAAATTTTAGTTTGACAGTGAGTTCAAACGAAAAAGGATAATGCATTTTGAAAGTTAATTTAATGTATTTCTTCATCACTCAATAATTTTGAAAATGATAAAAGATTTTCATTAAGAAAAATATACTTAGGTCTATTTTTAAAATTTAATATAAAATGTAATATACATATATCAGCCATGAAATAATCCAGTGATTTGAATACATAAATTGCAAAGTACAAGAGTACTAAACTATGTAAAATCCTATCATTTTATCTCTGTTGTTTGTAATGAGAGTATTTCCTTTTTTCTTTCAACAAAACAGCTTACAAAAAATAGACAACATTACATATAACTTAGATAAAAATAGAAAACCTTACCACCAATTTAAATACATTAACTACATATTATTACAGTGTCTGAACATAATCAAGAAAAGCTATTATAGGGTAATTTGTAATAATTTAGTATTTTTTTTAAATATTTATAAAATTTTAACATTTATTGGAAAACTTTAAAACTTGCAGATATAACATAAATGCTTTAAAAATTCAGGAGATTTTTAACAATATATAATAGCACATAAGCAGATTTATATATTTATGCTAAATACTCTAGCATTTAATATGCCACAAAAGTTTTACCCTTCATTATAAACATCCTGATCTTTTCAACAAAAATAAATTAATATAAAACTTAAATACCTGCTCTGCATTAGGAATATCTTCAGTCAAGAGTAACCAAAATAATCCTTCAGGTAAAGGCTGTTCACCACCTGGAGCTTTAGGGAGTAATTTTTTTATCTGTGGAATGGTAAAATCCCGAAACTCAATTCCATCTTCAGGATCTAGATGTGAGGTTTCAGTGACTAGGCTCTTCATACCTCTCATTCCACCATACACCTTAAAAAAAAAAAAAAAAAAAAAAAAAAAAACAAAACACCAAAAAAAAAAAAAAAAAAAAAAAATACTGAAAGCTTTTAGAGTTTACATTATGCACAAAGGAGTATTCTTTTAACATTTTGTGTGTTACCTTATTTATTAAATATCATGTTCTTTGCACTTAAACCAGAAAATTCGGTTCAACAGCAATATTGCAAAATCTTTAGAATTTCCGATACAGAGCCACATGTATTGGAGATAAAAATGTTTTTTTTTCCCGCGTACAGTGTTGCCATTGCTTGCTTTGAAATCGTCAAGTTTGTACATAAAAAAATCGTTAAAGTTTTATAAAAATATGAAATAGATAATAAAACAAATTTCAAATTTGGGCTTCCAGATGCCCATATTCAGGTGGAAACATATGTTATTCAAACCTCTAGGAACCGTTGTTTTATCACAATGTGAGAATCATACATACATTTATGCAGATTCTTCATTACTTAATTTCTTCAAATGTAATATAGGACAGTAATATTTGGTGTCATAGTGAACCAACACAAAATGGCAAAACGAAATTAATAGCCCTTTGGGCTAAAAAAATTGAAGCTCAGATTTTGTTCTCAAAGGTTAAGAATTAATTTTAATAACAAAATTGATTAGTTGATTTATTTACTATGATTTAGAACACCTCCAGAAGTCTTTGTGATGAAATTTTCTAAAGGAAAGTATTTTGCAGTATATGCTACACATAGGGATAACTATGAAAACGAAAACACTTATGGAGCTATCTAATTTCATTTTCCAGAAATAAACAAGGATAAAACAACCCATGTTTTCATGGCTTTATTAACCCTTAGGAGACGGGATGGCCACTATAATGGCCATAGCAATCACTGTTTGAAAGGACGGGGTTGTCCACTTTAGTGGCCATGTCTTTTCCCCCCATTTTCTAGTCTGAAAGGTTGGAACGAAATGTCAAGTTTGACGTCCTGGGGTCTGAACCTCTTATCTCTATCAAAGATCTTTGTGTTAAGGATCCGGTTCTCCTGATTTTTCCCTCTTCATTCTCATAGCCGCAGAATTCGGGCTAACTGCTTTCGTTAATCTTAAACAGAGCTTTGCGCTGCTTTCGAATATATCTTATTTTTGTAAATTTTCTTTGAGTTATCTTGTTTTTTTTTCATAGAAATATGCCAAAAAGGAAAAGAGGACTTACTGAAGAAGAAATACGAAAACTTCTTCAAGAACTTGAAGATGAAAACTACGGAGACAGCGAATCCGATTGCGAGCTGGATATAGAAAACGGATCTGACAGTGAACATGAGGATATGGAAAATACGTCAAATATATTGACAAATTCGGCAAATTACAGTGATGAACAAACTAATAACATGGACGAAATCTCCCTTGATACAAAATTTGAATGGCTTGAACCAAAAGCTGATGACAAAGTACGCGTTTTGAATTTTATTGGCAGAAATGATGTAAAAGGTCTTGCTTCTCAAGCTACAAAGGAAATTGAATTTTTCAAAAGTCTTTTCCGGCAAAATATTATTAAAAAAATTATCAAGGAAACAAATCGATATGCGGAACAAATTCTACAAAAAAATTCCAGTTTTAGCCCTGAATTAGAGACCAAAAAGCACACTATTGCATGGAAAG
>KK115358.1:629135-685614 GCA_000611955.2 Stegodyphus mimosarum
TTAACTTAGGCCAAAGATCTTTGTTGAAAGTAGGAGGTGATTTCTTAAAGGGGGGAAAGCATTCGGTTCCAAATCTCCCGTCCTTTCAAAGTCTTTACAGATCCCAACGCCCCGTCGTCTAAACGTTAATTTAACTCAGCCATTAGTAAACCTTGAACAACATCATTGCAGACAGTAGTATTATATTTACTCAAAATTAAGTCCCACTTGAATATAAGGCACTTTTTAC
The DNA here is from genome assembly GCA_000611955.2 of Stegodyphus mimosarum. NCBI lineage: Eukaryota > Metazoa > Arthropoda > Arachnida > Araneae > Eresidae > Stegodyphus > Stegodyphus mimosarum. Next base: position 629,365 of record KK115358.1, read on the forward strand.
ATTCTAGTAAATTTTAAGAAATAAAGATATAGATGAATATTTATTTTGTCTTGCACTAATTCTAAAAATATGAATATTTTTTCCTTCAGAATTTCTTTAAAATAACTGCCACATTAGCTATTGACACGGGCATTGTTAGTGATACACAATTACCTATTTGTTTTCAGGCATGTTATTGACCAGAATAGAAGAAAAAGATCTAAACTGAAATCAGCCACCTAAACTAGGGATATTATAGTTAGTAGTTGTTATGCAATCTTGTTTTCGAGTAAATACAGCATCTAAAATTATGACATCAAATATATGCAGAATGGGCAGAGGGATGAAATAATGTACATCCAACTTGCATAAAATCTAATATCTTCTTTTGGCAATTTCCTCTATGAGCATTTTAGTTGCCTTATTGTGATTTACAATCCAAAATCTCTAGAACTTTTTTATGCACAAACTGATAAACAAATGATTGTCTAATTTTTCTTATCAGTTTGTTCAGAACTGGAAAAAAGTCTTACCCCCTCCCAATGCCAGACATTATCTCATTAACACTAGCTGGAAATGGCCAAACCCACTAGTCATTTTGAGGTTTCATTACTGAGATCATTGCTCACAGAGAGGAGTAGATTGATATTGCACCCATAACAGGATAGGAATAAACAAAACATCCATGCTTCTCTGGGACTTGACTCAAGCTAATGCTATAGCACTTGGCACTACAAATCACCATGCCAAATAGGGTGGCAATTTCATAGACATCTGAACTACATGGCTATGATGAACTAAAAAAATGAAAATTTGTATTTAAAATGCTTGATTTACAGCCATATGCACCTTTTCAAAAGTGAAACAGGTCATGGTTCATCATGGGAAGATGAAATACAGTATGGATCAAGATATTTTTTGTTAAAAGAAATAAACAAGCAATAAATATCCACACATAGTACAGCGTTTTCAAATTTTCAAAAAATAAAATAATAATAAAAAATAAATAAATAAATAAATAAAAAACAATATTTCAGGCCTTTTTTTTAGTCTGTTACTTTAAAACAGGCATTCAGGGCCTTTTTCCACCTGGTGACTTGCCTTGTAGCGATGGGAATGACAACTATGGCAGATGGTTCGAGGCAGCTAATTTTTTTCCTCTATTCCATTTCCATTAAGCATTTTTGCTTCACAAAAAGCATGCAAATGAAGGCTGACTTGAACTAATTTCAAATGAGGTAGAGAAAATAGGTGCTGTCTGATGATGATGACATGTGTTATACGATAACAAAAGGCGAGGGTGGCAATGGCCTTGAAGTGACAATTATAAAGAAATACACTATTTTCTTCTAAGCTTTGCCTCTCTTTTCTGCTTAGCAATTTCCAATATGTGAGTGTTACCAAAGGTAAGCATTTTGCGAAATTTTGTCATAAGCAAGATAAATTTTATAAGACCAAAGGGTTGATACATATATATATGAAATCTTGAATTTTATTGAAAATCATGATTATTAACAGAGGCAAGGATAATTAAATGATTATTAAAACTCTATGTCTGAAGTGTGATAATAATCAGCTATTTGTCAAGAGAAATGATTCAAAATAAAAAAGATTTTAAACAGCACAGAAAAGCATATGGTTTGATGAAAATAAACTGAGAATGTTTGTGAATGGCATCTTATTTTTAAATTTGAAAAATGACAGTTTTTAATACAATTTTGCAAACAACTTTACGTGGCTTATTGAAACCATAGACAAAATTTATAATAAAAAATTATGTACAAGTAACAGTTATTTGTTTTAAAAGGACTACAGGGGTTTTGTATTGTATCACATTATTACAATATTTCAATTGTATTTCCATTAAGCAAATGTGACTTACTAAAGCCTTCGAAGCTGACTTCAAAATCACAGCTTCAAATGACTACAGCAAGAGGAAACATCCGACTCCTAATTTCATAAATTCATTCAAGTTGGAAGTGTATTCTTACCCCAAATCATACCCCTCTTTTCTCGAAACTCCAGAATTTTATACTTGTACACAGCTGCATTGAATACAACCCATCCGGTTTGCAGAATTATTTATTTAAGCACTTCCCCTACACACTTTTGTTCCCCTTATCGCTTGCTAATTCAGTATACTATTGTTTGAAAACCTGGAAAAAATATTTGAATGAATGACTTCAAAAGATAAGAGCATCTGTACATGTAGCTTTCAGGTTTCTTGATAAAGAAAAGGGTGTATACTACAAGAGGAATATACCTAAAAATTAAAAAATGCAGTCTGAAATTATAAGTTTGTGTTATACAATGGTGCAACATTATACACTGGGGTACACCAGTCTTTTTTAGACATGCACATTATTCATTTTATCAATCAATTTCATTTCTTTCTTGCAGTATAGACACTTAAAAGACTTTACGGAATTCATTTTCATACACGTTTCTATCACAGTCTTTCTCTTCTGCTTCAAGTCATAGAAAATATCGATGGTTACCTATACACACACAAGCAATTCATTCAAATTCAGCCATACAGAATATATTTAATATGTATACATAGAAGCAATTCAATATAATATTAGACTTATCTTTCTAATTAGCAAATTTCAGCAACTGCTGCCAATAATGTGGCAAACATATTATCATACCTAACATAATGAAATGATTTTGGCCATAATAAGTGGCTGAGTAATATGGCCATGTAAATTTTAAAGTGAGTCACACATAGAATTTAACTGACCCAGGTGCAATTCAAAAAACTTAAAATGCACAGTTCAGCAAAATGGAGAAATAAGGAACTAGGAAAAGCACGGCAGCATGTAGACAGGTCTCTAACAGAATTCATGTGACAAACAAGTGTTACAGATGATGAAAATGAAAATTTTTCCTAATTTTTTCTAATTACTAAAAAATTTCTGGCCTCCAAAATTTTAATTTGACCTCAGATAATGCTATGTATTGAATACTAGTTGTAAAAATTATTCTACATATACCATTCATCTTTATTTTTCATATTTGCCCATATATCCTGGAACTATTAAAATAACTAAACTGACTTAAATCTGTTTGCTTATAACTACTATCAAATATCCAATCAGTGTTTGGCTAAGCCTAGATAATGATGCATAAACCATATATGTAGTTTACTTGTTTTACGCTTGGACATCTTTTTTTATGAAGTATTGTGATACAGATATTTTAGAACAGATATTTTAGAATGTGATCTTAGAAACAAAAAGGGACTCCTGCTATAGACAAATATTTGTTTGTGGACCCCTGCTATAGTCAAATATTTGTTTAGTGAGCAAAATTCAAGATTCACCAATTAAAAAAGAATTATCCAAAGTAATGGCTTTAAATAAAAAATAATAATTTTTTTTTAAACATTTTCATAATTCTGTTGCCAGGTGTATAATGTTTAACAGTACTTTTTAAAGTGGTCACTATATACACCTTTGGTACAATTTGGTGAATAACATCTGTGAATCTAATTAACTGCATATTGCAAGTTTGTTGGTTAAGTTTGCTGATTTTGGTGACAAATTGTGACAGCTGCTTTAATAAGAAAATGCCCATTTACCCTTTATTATTTATACTAATGGTTAAATTTTTTAAAAAAAATATTAATATAACTAATTTTTATGTATATCCTATTATACTTTAAATAAAAGCAACTTAAGGAGGATATTAACTGCAGGTTTAAATGAAAGGTATAATATAGATATGGCAGTAAAACTATCTTTAATTTACCATTAATCATCAAAGATAATAGAAGCATATACCATCTAAAATTAAACTCAACTTACAAACTGATAAAACTCAGAAATAATCAAAGAACCACATAAATTAATTAATCATATTAAAATACTGGACAGCTTGCCCTTAACTCATCCTCCAAGTAAGATTCCTTGGCCTCACCAGCAGGGTCACCTTGACCTTTATTCTGAATAAATTCAATATAATAGTTACAAAATATGATGCAAGTAAGTATTTTGCTTTAACAATTTTGTGAATGGAGACTTTCCCTCTTTGTAAAACACTGAATCACTTATTTAAATTAATCAATTTTACATAATTTCTAACATAAATTGTGAAATACATTATTGCTTATTACCTAACATTATCGCTTTCTAATTAAATTACATAAATAAAGAGTGTTTGAAAAGTAAGTTAAAATCAGTTTAAACAATGTTTTAAAACTGGCAATTAAAAAAACAACCAAATATACTCAGAAGCCACACCAAGCAAAAAAGATTGGCTGGTAAACATATCAATGAAGAGGTGGATCAACTGAGACTGCTGAAGATATGAATATAACTCACACTTTTATTTCCTGTCATATGACATATACTAATTAACATGCACTTTCATTACTGAAGATACATCAATCTTTTCTCTTTATTCTATCATTCAGTATTAAAAGCAAGTATTTCAGGATATGAAATAACAGTGCTTTTTAAATAGCTTTAAAAGCCAAAAATAACAATAGTACTGAATATACTAACCTGATCAATTGTTATCTCTCCAATTACTTTACTTCCATAAACTTCTCGAAACTCTTTAACTTTCTTTTGATGCTCCACAATTGCTTTTGCCATTACAGACTTTAAATCCTAAATTGAAAAATTACATTTCACTTAGATCATATGCAGAAATTTTATATGCTTCAGCACTATACACTAATTTTCTGAATTTTCTAAACATAACAACATGCATATAAAAACTGCTTAGTTAAAAGTTAGAAATAATATTGAAATCACAATTCAAATTTGAAAAAATAAAAGACTATTTAAAAAAATAAATAACAATAATGCCTGAAATTTAAAGAATTTCCTGGATACTATAAGAACAAAGTAAGTTTTTTTATTTTATTATTTTTTTTTTCTCTAAGAAATATAAGTGAAGAAAAGAAAAATTTGCATTTGTAATGTAGAGGTTAAGAATACATCCTGCAATTTCTTCAAAATATTTTTAATTTCAAATTAATTATATGTTATAAACACACTAACCGTAGTATCTGAGATATTTCTTGAACATATTGTGAAGAGAGGCCCTAGACGCTGAAATTAAATAAAAAGTGATTTCAGTATAAAAATATTGAAGAGAATACAGATAAATCGTTTTATAATATGTTAATAACATACACGTGAAAGCAATATAGAACATCTTATTTACAATTTTAACATAGTATCATTTTCTTTTACCCCTTTTTACCTTCAAGTCCTTAGTATGTGATAAAACCGATAAGAATTTACAGAGAGCCATTTTTAGAAAATAAGACTCCTTAGCTGAGAAATAGTAAACACACAGTACAGTATGCTACATTCAACCACGCCAACGATTATCAAAAGCCGATCACTCGACGTCCACGAGTTCTCTCGCCGAGAGATAAGGTAAACAAACACTTTCTCACCTATATACATCTTGATGAATAGGATTAAATTACTGGAGCAGCTACACTTTCTTCCCAGAGAAACATAGAAATTATTATGAATATTAGATGGATAAAGAATATAGGATTTAAAAGGATACGATCAAAACAATACGAAGAAATTAATTTTAAAATGTTATAAAAATTACCCATTAGAAACACAAATATGCAATCCAGATAATCTGCAAGCAGCTGATTTTAAATGGAAACCGGTTTTCAAGAGAGTTGACTCAAGCATACGAAAAAGAAAAACAAGTTCGGTTAAAATTTAAAACCCATTCATGTTTTATAATTTTTTATTTCATATTAATTATAACATTTGTTAATGGAAGTAGAATATGAGAGATAGCTTTGATAAAGGCGAAACATTTTTAAAAGTTTTTTTTTCCTTATAGATTAAAATCTGTATGTGAAAATGCAAAGCGAATGCTTGTTTTAAAATGAACTGAAGTGAAATGTTTGTGCTTTTCTAACGCATGCGCTTTATAAGTATTACTCATTTTTCTGACATCAGATCAGATTATTATTGGAAGGATATAATGATACATGAATGAAGGGGTTGTGATGTTAGTGTCCGGTATTTTCAAGGATTATGAGTTCCTCGTTTATAAGTTGTGTATATGTCGTATATTTAAATGTGTATAATGCCTGTGTTTGTCACTTGGAGTGGAAAACTTGAACACTAACTAGTATTCGGCATTTAAAAAGTGTTGCTTATGGTGATCGAACTGCCGAAAACATCTAATGCCAGGATGGGCAACGCTGGGTCTTCTCGTCAGAGTACCTGTCATCAGAGAGTAAAACAGTATCCTGTTGACAGTATGAAAATGCCCATGCCTGAGCAAAATGAGTTGGAAAAAAGATTTACTAAAGTTTTGGTAAGTCACTCGCTCCCTATTTTGAAGAGTTTGTAGCTTGAGAGAAATGGGTGTGATCTTCGTCAACATTCAGGGAGAGAATCAATGATAAAAAGTTGAAGTAACATATAATTAATACATATTAGTATAAAACATTTAAGAAATTTTCCTATTAAAATATTACGTACTTTTTAAATATTCAAATGAAGACTTTAATCGCTTGTAGCAGGTGTTGTTTTGGTATTTAAATTGCCGGTTTTTACGATTTCTAAACAAGGAACCATGTAAATGTTGATAACGTTAAATTAGGTAGAACTGCGCTTATATATATTCGGAGTTGTATAGTTTTCCGTAGCTTTTATTTTTGCTTTTGAAAGCATTTCATTTAATTACTTATTGTATTTTCATAAATTTATGTAAGAAATTTTTCTACAGTTTTGATATAATTACAGTGCATGTTTTTTTTTGCATTCACAATTAAGATTTAAACACATTACACAATCGGCCTTCTTATTATTATGGCAACCTTCTTAAATGTGTGTAAAATTGCTATTAGTAAATTGTTCAAAATATATTTAACGTTTTTATGTATATATGTGTGTGTGTGTTTTGTATGTATCTGTGTTAGAATATTTTCCTTTAAATTCCTGTTCTCAAAACCGTAGTTTTTTTTACATAATGTTTAATAAACATATTAAATCACTATGTATGCAACGTAATATTTAATAAACATAATAAGATCACTTTTATATTGAAAGCGAATATGTTTACATAATTATATTTCACAGTACACTAAATTTGTCTTTCGTTGAAAACTTCATATACATCTTATAAATCTTAATTTGTCTTTCAAACTAGCTCAGCAATTATTTGAGTAAACAATTTAAAATTTTATTCAGATTTCTTTAAAAAATATGAATGGCCTTTTTTTTGAAACAATTGAATGCCTTCCTTATCATTATAGTGGTTAGTGATGTTGGCAGCTGTATTAATGCATTCAAGTTCAAATCCCATAACAGGCATGGATAAGTGTGTAGTGTCCATGTGGTAAAGAGGCATTTAAAATACTGTTAAGCCAAAAGCTTTCTCAAGTGGTTTAGTAGTAAGGGGTGAGAGATCTTCGAATTCATCCCCATTTCCATCATCTCTGTCAAAGTAGGGGCAGAGCTGCATAAGTCAATTGAGTGGAACTATACCTTTTTGAATGTTGTGAAATTACCAGTTATGTCTGTTTTTGTTGGATAAGTTTCTTCCATTATTGTCATCGCAAATATCAGAAATAATATTGATTATAATTTTTTGATTGTGATATAATTTTCTTCCCTGAAGAGCAAACTGCACTGTGTTTTCTTGTAAATATTTAAAAATTTTCTTGGAACTTAATTTAGAAGGAAAAAAAAGAAATTACCATTTATATTGCTTTCCTTTGTTGATGATTATTGTTACAATTTTGATTTATTTTATATACGTTATGACCAAATCTGGAAGTGTGGCCTTTTCTGGTGTGTTATTACTAATGAATTAAATGTTGAATAACGTCAGATTTCTTTTAACTGTGGAAGAAAGCAAATACTGAAATTTATGCAAATAACTACTTAAGAATGTCATACATGGATGATATTGCTGTAGTATGTGTTTTGTTCAATAAGTATTAAATATTGAATAGTGCTAATATTAAATTAATCATGCAGTTCAGTCATGTAAGGTTGATGAACCTATGCAAGTTAAGAGTACGAAAATTATGTGGTCGTTAAAGTGAAAAACAATAATGAAACATTTAATGGTAGAAAAATTAATAAGGGATCTATTCTCCAGTTATTTGCAAAATTTTACAAAGATTTTAGGCTACAACATGAATCCCCACAGCCACATCTTTCCTCCATTGATTTAACAGATTTAATCATATGAGATCTGCAACTAACTGTAACAGAGATTGTCCAATTTCGAAAGATGCCCTTTTCGTCTTTTTTGTAACACTCAGCAATAATAGGAAAAGAAATTAAACGTGATCAGTGAATGTCTCACATCTCTTTAATGAAACAAAGCATTGAGTTTGGAAGTTAAAAAAAAGAGATCCTGCAAGAAATTGTGCTAATGGATAAGTGGATATTCATTGCAGTGGTTGGAAGCAAAAGATGTTTCAGGAAGGACTTCAGAGGCACCTTTGCATCCAAAAAAGATGTTTACTGTATGATAGTTTTATGCTGTTATTATTTACTACTCATTCATTCCTTGAGGAGAAATGCTTACTGTATAATTATGTGGCAAATGCATGACAAATCTTGGCCTTTCATACTGATCACTTATGAATGAATAGATGTGGAATTCTGTTGATTCAAGATATTACCTGACCACAAATGGTAGTGCCAAGTGTGTAACAAATAATCAATTTGGAGAATATATTTAAGGGTGCCCATTGGGATTTTTGATGATTGGCTAGCAAGGCATATACACAAAACCAAAATAAGTCAAACAATTACACAAATTCTATGTCCATGTACACATTGATCTACTCTCACTTAAAAAGACATCAGAGAATTGTACAAACTTGGCATTGCATACTCCCTTGACTTTGTCCATGTACATATCAATCTATTTTCAGTTTAAAAAAAAAATCAGGAGAATGATGATGTCATATAATTTCTGGTTATAATGTTAAAACAAAGTTACTCATCACTAAAACTGAACAAAATTTGTAGCTAATCAAAGCTCAGTAAACTGCATTTTAAGTCACACAATGAAATAACATAAAAAAGGAAATACATTGTGTCGCACATACATACTACAAAAAAGAAATATCGACTTACCATATTTAGAAATTTCTATGTCTTCAGTCTGTGGCACACAAAATTCGTTAACAGCATCCAAAAACTTTCTAAAATCATCTGAACTAGAATATGTGTACTGCTGTCATCACATAAATTCACAAAAATAAGAGTAAAAAATATCCTCCCTAGTGCCGAATAGTCGGTGGCTTTTCTTGCGACAAACCCATTCAAAGCCATCTGAACGATCTTTATGTTCGACCATACACATTTCCTTCATACAACAGGGCACTTATGATGACTACTAAGTAAGCCTTCATTTATGCACCAGTCAATTAATGCTTTGGTTGATATTTATGATATGGTACCCCTTGGTTTCTGTCTGAAAAAATTGCCAAGTGGTATTGGTTGTTCTTGAAATGTGGAAGCTTGCTGTGTGAAATAGGTTTTTCGATAATCCTAATGTTGGCAAAACTAGCCTTGGGGAAAATTGTGTGAATATCGCCAAGTGTGTTGTGATAAATGAGATTTAGGCTGTTTTTTTGTAATAGTAACCCTTTCATATGGACCGTGGTTTTTTGATTCTTATAGTTCTTTTCAGTTGCTGTTTGGTTGCAATTAAGTTCGTATTGTATTTTCATGAGGGTACTATTATTTGAGTATGTCTGAGGTAAGTTAGAGGAGGAATATAGAGGGTTTGGATTATGGTGAAATTGTGAATTTGAGGTTTTTGTATGGGTTAGATGATGGCCGAAAGACGTTTGATTTTTGCATGAAAGCTGGTTTAATTGCTGATAGATATGAGTGTCCGGTGTGTAGTAAAGGTAGGAAATAGTATGAAAGGAAAGATGTGAGTGATGGTTTTGAATGGAGGTGTAGGTTAAAGGCGAAGGGGTCTGAGCATTTTATTAAAAGGAGCGTGTGAAAGGGTTCATTGTTTGAGTAAGTCAAATGACAATGAATGAGGTTTTGATTCTGGTGTATAGTTGGGATGTATAGTTAAGCATTCAAGGAAATTTAATAGGAATGAAAGTAAATGTTCTTCGAGGACTGTATGTGATTGGAAGAGTTTTTGTTGAGAGGTTTGTGTGGAAGATGTGATGAATGATAGTGTGAAAATTGTGGGGCCTGGCCTAATTGTTGAAATTGATGAGAGTATGTTTGGGAAATGTAAACAAGTCTGTTTGGAATGAGTTTTTGGTGGTATTGAACAAAAGTCGGGTAAATGTTTTATGAAAGTGGTGTCTGAATGTTTGCTTAGTGTTATAAATGAGTATAGTTTTCCAGATATAACAATACTTTCAAATTGCTGGAAGGCATACAATTGCCTTTCAGATGAAGGCTTTAGACACCTAACCGTAAACCATAGTGTGCAATTTAAAGATCCGGATACAGGTGCCGATATTAATAAAATAGGAAGGAACGCAGAGTGCAATTAAACGCAGTTTAACTAGGATGGCTTGCACTATTATTTGGCTCAATATGTGTGTACAAGAAGGAGCAGGGGAAAAAAAATGTACTTATGGCTTTCTTGGATGCTATTATACGTATTTATCTGCCATTAACAGCGGATGAGCCGAAATGACCAAAAATTTAATTTAATTGCATACGTGGAGGATGGAGGAAATGCTGGTGGGAGGTATGAACGTATGCATGTGAAGAAAAGGTATGTTAAAAAATTGATGGTTTATTTGTGGGTGTCTGTGTGTTAAAAGATTTTGTTGTTTAATGTTTTTATGTTAGGAAATATGTATTTTTGGTTATTTATTACTCTGTGTTTATGTATTTTTGGTTATTTGTTCGTATCTCTGTGTTAAGACAGTGGCGAATTTTTTCTGGTTAACATGATAGTTTTAACTTTGTTTTAGCTGTCTGATTTTGTTTAAGTGAAAATAGATCCATGTGTACATGAACAAAGTTAAATTAGTGCACAATGCCTAGTTTGTGCAATTCTGGGATTTTTCTAAAGTTAAAATCGGTCAATGTGTACATGGACACTGAGTTTGTGTAAATGTTTGACTTTTTGTTTGGGTTTTGTATAGTGGGTAGAAGGATCGGCACCATCTTGAAACTGGTACTGATGACCAATTTCAAAATGGTGCCGATACTTTGTGGCGCCAATCTTGGTGTCAAAAAAGAAACAATTCACCAAAGGGTGCCGTAAATTAAATTTTAACCAATGCTTTTTCCCCTTTTTATTCCAAATCGTATAGAAACTTCACATTAATCTCATCACATACACTCATTTTAAGATGTACAGCACAAAATAAGCAATGTACTTCTATCTGACATCCAGTGCAGAAATAAACTCTTAAAAATTTTTCCTTATCAGTCAAATTCACTGCAATCATGCAACCAATCATGTCATAATAGGGTTTCTATAGTATTCAATTACTCAGGTTACCATAAATGGAACAAATAATATGGAATAAATGGGGCAATAAATGAAACAACTTGGTGATAATCCAAGGGGCACTCTAAAATGTAGACTAACCAATCTGAGACATGAAAGTGTGCCTCTTCTTCCATATTGTTATGACATTTCTCTCGTGGATTACTATTTTTTATGATACTTGAACCTTTCCTTTTATTTTCTTTTGTGATCAAGGAAATATCGGGTCTTAACGAAAGTTTCCTGCCACCACAAATATCACCTGCGCAAACAGTTCTCGTTGGCATGTTTAATCATATTTTGTCAAACAATTTTTGGCATTTGAGAGAAAGAGACTTGCATTAGAAAACTATGTTGAAAAATTTTTAAAAAAAAAATATCATTATCATTAAGGTGTCTGAAATGGAACAATCACGCTACCAAATTAGAACCATTATTTACTCCCAGTTCTGTTCCAAAAAGTCAGCTGCAGAATGTCACCAAATCATGTTTACAGCCTTAGGTACTAATGTTATATCATGTGACACTGTGAAGGTTTGATACCGAAAGTTCAAAAACAAGGGCATTCAAGAAGCAGAGCTCTCTGGCCGGCCTACTGATGTTGTTGAGGCCCGCCTGTGAAAATTTGTGGAAGAAGATCAGTATGCAACTACTCCAGAGCTTGCTAAGGAGTTTGACGTCAGCGCCGTGTGCATTAATCGCATTATGCATTGCATAAACTTAAGGTTCAAGTTTAATGACTGGGTGTCTCATGAGCTGACTCAAGCAGATAAGGACAGATGTGTTTTAGCTTGCACTAATGTGCTCAAATATCAATGCAAGAACAGGATTCTGGATTGCATCATCACTTGTGATGAAAATTGGATTTACTTCAAAAACAAAGGGCAACTTTATTGCTTCTCAAGATGCTGTTTTTTTGCGAATGTGGTATAAACCACCTTTCCACATACTGGTAACAATGCATAAATGATGCTCGACATTACTTTGGTTAAATTAGTATTCTCTTTTTTTATTTCCTTGTACAAAGTAAAGGAAGTATTGTAATTGCAAAAAAAATTAAGATATTATATATCTATAGAAACATCCATTTTTGATCTTTCCCAATTAAATGATCTTTTTGCATGGCATCTGTATATATAGACAGAACAAAAGGCAATTTTGTAAAATAGAATTAAAATTTTTTCAAAAAGGATTTTTTCCAGGTGTTTGTATATACATATGTATGTATCTCACATAAGTAAAAAATGATTAGCTCTAGAATGTTGAAATTTTGTATATGAGACTGTTATAACATCTAGCGTGCACCTCCCTTTTTTATTGCAATCAGTGGAATGAAACATATATATATATTTGCACAAAAAATAAATACGTGTGCATAACTTAAAATTTTCAGAAATTTTAAATAAACCTCTTAAAATAATTAAATAAAATTATAGATATGTAATTAAAAAAATTATGAAATAATTAAATGAGGAAAAAATATGCATAATTTAATAGGCCATACCAGGAAGTCATGCTCTCTTAATCAGATTTTTTATTCTCTGCTTTTTCAATCATTTTTAAAATTACGGATTTTCTTTACAACAACCCAAAAGCATATTACAGCTGAAGAATGTCAAAGCCCGAACTATAGCAGAAGAGAAGATGCTGGATACATGAACAGTCCGAATACTTCTGCATAAGGGGGGGGGGAATCTGAAGTCTTTCAGATTTTACGTTATGCCTAAAGGGGCATTTTTTTTTACTTTTGTGTGTTACCTTTATTTATCAAATATCATGTTCTTCACACTTAAACCATAAAATTCAGTTCAACAGCAATATCGTAAAATAATTTTAAAATGAGCCATACATTTAGAATTTCCAATACACGATTTCGCGCGCTGGAGATAAAAATATTTTCTTTTTTCCTACAGTGTTGCCATTGTTCACTTTTAAATCATTGAGTTTGTTAATCAGTTTTACAAAATATGATATAGGAATAAATCAAATTCGGGCTTCCAGGCGCCCATATTCGGTGGAATTGTATGCTGTTAAAATTTGATGGCTCTAGGAACCGTTGTTTTATCACAATGCGAGAAACATATGTACATTGATGCAGATTCTTCATTATTTAATTTCTATAAATATAATACAGGGCAATAATATTTGGTGGCAACAACTTGAAAAGTGAACTAATGCAAAATGCTAAAACAAAATTAATAGCCCTTCTGGGCTAATGCACCCTTTGGTCTAAAAATGCTATGCATGGTAGAAAACCAAATGAACTGAAAAAGAAATATTTGACCTGAAATTGTAAAAACTGTTATATTTCTTATAAAAAGGCTGTATTTAAAATTACATAAAATTTAAAGGAAAAAGTACATTTCAATTATAAGGCCAGTTTGCTTTTGACCAGCCTGGTCCTGTAATTTTTGGTGCTTTAGGCCCTTGTTCTCAATCTTTACACTTAAATTCTAAACTCTGAAGTTTTCTTGCACTGAAAACTTATAATATAATAGAAGCTTTAAAGCAGGAGCGACCAACCTTTTTTAAATGAAGTGCATAATGCTAGGCAGAGAGACATTGATTACAGAGTAACTCCATTAATGAAGGGGGAGGGGAGACGGAATCATGTTGTGGGTGCAGGTTAGCTACCCTTACTTTAAAGTGTTACTTTTGTAAAAAATAAAGTATTGCTGTTGATTAATGCAAATATATTTAAAAAAATGCATATAATTATAGTTCTAAAATTTAATGTGATACATGAACTTGGTGGTGGTGGTGTTGTGGGTGTAGATTTTAGTAATATTGAGATGAATGTATGGTAAAGCCACTTGCATCTCCTCTTCTATATTTGTCGAGCTTTCATGTTTCTTTATTTTAATAATAACCATCATTGGAATCCTGCATTGCAAAGATATGACATGGGAAATAGTAGTAATATGAATAGTGCTTATTTCAACTAGATCTAGATATTCATTTTTAACAAAGATCAAGAATTTTTCAGATTTTCAATGAGCCTCAATTTTAGTCTCTATTCTGAAACAAGCAACATTAGTTCTTTTTCTTCATTCAGAGAAAAATTTAGAATTCGGAAGAGACAAACATATTTCTTGTCTAATAAAATTGTTTTGTGTTTAACAATGGGAAATATTTTTAAAAATGTTTTTCTGTTCTTGTCAGGTGTTTGATAACGAAATTATTGCCTCACTTGTATCCTGCGCAGGCAGAAACATTTGTTTCTTTCTCTTATTTGTCTCTTCCAAAGTAGAGGATTTTTTTTATATTGTACATAATTTGTTAGATTAATAAGAATTTTTTCATTTTTTTTGCATACTTATATTGACAGTATTAAAATCAGCCAGTATGCCAAACTGTTATGCCAGTTGTCATTTCTCAGATGTTTTCCAAATGCTTTGCATTTTTTATTTTAAAAAAAAAAACAACAAAAAATCTCAGATTTCCAAATGCTTTGCATTTTTTATTTTAAAAAAAAAAACAACAAAAAAAAACAGCAATTTATTTCTTAATTACAGTACATTATTTAAAACCTTGTATGAGAGCCACTTGACTACTGTGAAGAAAAAAATTTGTAGCCTGCTTCCACAGACATACAAAGTTGTCTGAAAATTCAGTTTTTCATGAGAAATAAAATTAACTGTGGAAACTTCTTGATCCAATGCATCGTTTAGTTTCTTAAGCATTGTCTTTGTGACAAGTACATTTCTGTGCAAGAAACAGTAATGAAATATTATATTTGGATTGATTGTTTTCATTAAAGTCATAAATCTTTTCACAGATGCTGCTGCATCATTGCAAATACAGATACATTGATTCCATGCTAATGTTATTGTTTTCAGCTATAATGTTATCACTAGAAGCAAGTCCTGGTCAGTTGAATGTCTCAAAACTTCACTGTAGTGCAAAAATTGATTTATTTTCTACTCATAAATAAATAGTATAAAGCCTACGAGATATGCCTAGTCACTTGTATCTGTTGTTTCTTCTACTTGGAATGCAAAGAGAATGCTAAAAAGTTCATCTGTGAGTGTTCTTTCAATGTTGCAGCACATGTTGTTAATTTTTCTGTGAATAGTGTCACACACAATACTGGAGTTTTCAAAATGTACTTCTTTACATGTTTCTCAAACATTGTTGTCACTATTTTATAGCAGGCAGGTAAAATAAGATATTCTGCTGTCATGTGTTTTGTATGTTTTAAAATTAAGTTTAAAAAAAATCATGATTTGCATGTAAAAACCATTGGAATTTAGAATGCAACCAAAAACACATGTATGAAAATGGTGATGCTGCTTTAATAGAATTGTTACGAGCTTTGTTGCCTGAATAATTGTTATGTGCATGGTTGCCAGAGTTTGGCACATTCTGAAAATTTGTCTTCTACTAAAGTGAGTGCAATTATACATAAGTATAAAAATATTTTTGAAAAATATAAAATTAATTGATAATATGGTGCAAGACTTGTGTAAATTTATTTCATTCAGCAAGTCAAATTGATATGATTATCGAAATCATTGAAATAAACCACAAAGTACTCAGAATTGAAGTGAACTGCATGGGTGCAATGAACTGATTGGTGGTAGAAATATAATTTTGTTTGTTTGGTAGACGTGCATGCATTGCTAACTCGGAGTTGGGAATTGATCTTTGCCCCTTCAAATTTTTCATACACTGCCTTTTCTTTACCAACCATTTCCTTATCAAGCTGTTTTTCTTTTGTTGTCATATTCTGAGAGAATTGTGCAAACTTGACATTGCATGCTAGCCATGATTAGTATTGTGTCCAAGAACAGCTGAGACTTATGTTCCACCGAAATATTTCCAAATGATAAAAATAAAAGAGGGATTCTGTTTTTACCATTTTAAAAATAACAAATGATGTGACTTTTTCTACTTGAGAATATATGGTGCAGGTAGCAACATTTCATATAGAAAACTTATAGTGTTTGTCAAAGTAGTGTTTCATAAAATTTTAGAATTTACATATTTATTTTAAGATTTTTTTATCCCACTTAAACATCATACATATGAGAATCGCTGAGTGAAAATAGGGAATTTTGTGTGGGTTTTGAAGAGGTATTTGGATGGCGTCACAACAAATACAATATGTTGTTGTTGTTACGTATGGCTTTATTGGAAAGGTCAATTCAAACATATAAAATGCAGTATAAATGGTTGCAGAATGCCATGGATATACATGTGAGCCATCAGATTACCTTTCACAACTTCATATTAATTATCCCATAAGATGGCTTTTCAAGATTATCACACTATGTGTGATGCCTGTAAGTTGCTCAATAAGACAGGAGGTATTCCAGGGCCTAATTTACAAAATTAGAAGTTCCAGAACCCTACAGAATGCCGTGAGGAAAGATAACAAAAATTGATGAATAAAATAATTAATAAGTAAAACAAATTAAAATCAAATAAAATGTAAAGAGATAAAAATTAACAAGTCATTAAATTAATGATACACAGTTAAATAATAAAATAAAATAATGGACCTTGTTTTATTTGGGGCTCCAACTGAATTTAAGCACTGAATGTGCTATTTTAAGAGATGATAGAAACAAAGAATATTTTTTTCATAGTACAGTAATAAAAATAATTAAAACAGTTAAGGCATCACTAATAAGAATAAAGAGAATACTTAAAACAGGATGGCAGTATGGAAGGAAATTTTAACAGACGTATCGGTGTGAAAACAAGGAGAAGTTCGATACTTTCTCACCAGTACTATGAAGCATGTTTTTAAAGTAAGTACCATTTTGAAATTCCGGCACAGCAGTGCTATATTCAGAAGCCACTGGTACCATTACAGAAACTTTCAACCATGTTAAAAATTTTTTTAATGTTAAAAATGGCTTTGACAGTTTAGAATCCCATTGACTGAACCACAATTGATGATTCATTTTCTTGGTGCTAAGTGCATGAAAGTGGCTGAAATTCATCGTCAGATTAGTGAAGTATAAGGAAAAAACATCATAAGCAGTAAAATTGTATGGGAATGGGTTAGACCTTTTAAAGATAGCTGTTCAAATGTTGATGGTGATGAATGAAGTAAGTTATGAAAGCAGGTAAATTTTTCATCTCCAAAACTCATATTATCAGAGTTCTGGTCATGCACCTTCAATGCTAGTGACTGAAGATTTGGTGTACAAAGTTGACGAACGAGTGAAACAGAACATCATTTTCTGATGACTTTCCTGGGGTTTCACGCAATGTTCTATATGAAATTGTAAACAAATGCTTTGAAAACTGTGCACATGCTGGGTACCAAAAATGTTGACAGAGGTGCACAAAACAAGCATTTAGGTAGTGCTTTAACTTTCCAGTACAGTAAGGAAGTAAGGAGGTAGTACAGTAAGGAAGGTGATGATTTTTTAAGCCAAATTACCACAGGCAATGAAACCTGGGTGTCTTATCTACACCAAACTTGAAGCTGCAATCCATTAAAAAGCGGTATTCATCATCACCCAAGAGAGTAAAGTTCAAGAAACAGTTTCACCCCAGAAAATCATGTGTACTATGTTTTGGGACAGGAAGGAGCTATTGCTTGTGGATTTTTTGCCTCACTGTGGAACAATAAATTCTGCCGTGTATTGTGAGACCTTAAACAAACTGCAGTGCACAATCCAAGACAAAATGTGTGGCATGTTGAGCAGGGGGGGGATAGTTTTGCTTCATGACAATACCTATCCAAATGTGGCTAAATGAGCTTAAGATCTCATTGTATCATTTTGCTGGGAACGACTTGATCACCCTCCATACAGTCCTGATCTAATGCCCAGTGACCTGTTTTTGCATTTCAAGAAGCACCTATTCAGTCTTCGCCAATAAGATGATGATGAAATCAAAAGACTGTATTGCAGTGGGTGTCAAATCAGGTGGCAGACTTCTATAAAGAGGGGATTCAGAGGTGTCCTTTTCAATGGAAAATCACTAGCATTGGAGGTGCGTGACCAGAACTATGATAATATGAGTTTTGGAGATGAAAAATTTACCCTCTTTCATAAATTCGTTGAATGCCTGTGAATAAGGCTTTGATATTTGGGTGGGAGCTTTTCTTATAAGTCTCAACCTCTACTGAAAGATTTGTTTCCCAATGAAACCCAATCATGCATTCAAAAATTATAATTTATTTTGTTGACTTACTTATTATTAAAACAAAATTTTCGAGTTAAAAAAATTTGCTGAAATTGTTGTTCAGTTATATAAAAAAAAGTCCTGGTTCCCTCTCACCTAGGGTAATTTTGATTCATCTCAAAAACTGAGAAGTACTTGAGCCAGGCTTTGGTGGTGGGTGGAGTAATTTAAGCTGTGGATTGTTTCTCATGCAAACATACATGTCCTGGTTCTCAGTACTGAAAGAAAAGTAACTAAGAAACATATGTTCCATTGAATGCTGTTCAGAATGATTCAGCTGTGCACTAATTCAGATTACTTTACCGATACTGGAAAGTCATAATAGCCTCTGTAATGAATGTCAAAACAAAATCTGAGCTATTGAAAGCCATTTCTAGATGACATCCTTTGATGCTGTTGGAGAGATTGAGGACAACTAGTGACCAAATGGATAATAGCAATGGCACTGGTAGCTATTCTGATTGCAGAATCCTCTTGGATGACCTTCTATATCAATTACAATGCTTTTCTGTTTCACTGTTACCAATACTGAGCAATTACCACATCGCTGCAACTAAATGGCAGCTAATATGCCATGGGCAAATAAGTGTATCTTAACCCTGTTAGTGATGTTTGCATGTTAAAGTTTTTCAAATGTAGCTCAATTTTTTATGGATGTGTATTTCTTTCCTGTTGTAAAATATATGCATATTTGTAGATTATGCATAAGATCTGTAAATTAAGTAATTTTTTGGTTTAAAAAAGTTTTTGCTAGCTTTTTTATACATCTGCCTTACAGTATGTTTCTGATAATATAAGTTAAATATCCAATTCACGCACCTCTAAAAACTACATAAGTATACTCAGTTCTATTGGAAGGTCGATCTACCTCATTAGGGGGGGGGGTCTTATAGCGAGTAATCCATTAAAACTGTTTGAAATAAGTCAGAATATGTTAACATAATTTTAACTCTTTCGCATAAAGAGAGTACCAAATCTGTTTTCCTCAAACGTCGGAAACGCCCGTGTGTACGAATTTCTCTTGGAATGGTTTTCCTTCCCCCATGACAAGTAGAATGCTACAGCACTAACAGTAACCTACTTATTAAAGTGACAGCTTCTTTCTTCGCCACTTCACCACTGTATGCAGTTTCCTCTTGGGAAAGGATAGCAACTTCGGGCATCAATAGCTAAACATTGACAGTAAACAAAGGAAAAAAAAGATGCATTCAAATAACGGAACTGCATTTAGTCACTTCAAAAGAATGATTGGTGTGTCACTTAATAATTCCCGAAAGCAATAAGCAATGCAGTAATGTGATGGGGAAAAGCACTAGGTAGAAAATGATTCGGGCATTCGGCCGACGTCTGAATGGTTGGGCGTTTTGAGTGGCTTTGATGCAAAAGAATTAAGGATATAAATGTAGTCTTCAGTATTAAATTTAATTTTTGTACTATGCATAATAATCCTCAAATATAGATTTATTACCTACAGATTGTATTTAGAATTTGTATAAAAATTATACAAGGAATTTTTGTTGATATTTTTGTGAGTAGTTTATGTTTGTATTCTACTTATTACTCATCATGTAAGATGATGAGAATTGTATTGACATTAATGATTGACACCTACTGAAAAGGGGTGCATTAAACATTGCTTTATAGGGAAGGTAGCCAAACTTAGCATTCTTGAAATTAATTTTTCGTCTTCATAAGCTTGAAACATGCATAAAACATTATAATAAATTCCTTTGAAATAGCTGCTTTAATTTAAAGTGGAGCTTAAATTATTAGATTAAATTTAAGTTCTAAATTGATTATTATAAATATTATTTCCAATAGGATATTTTTTGACAGATTTGACTATCAAAATTTCTAAGGTCATGCATTGAAGGAATTTGTTTTATGCAATCAATTTTTTTAATGCATACTGATTAAAAAAAAACACTTTGACCCATTTTGTCTGATGTAATTAAGATCGATCCAGTGATAGTCGTCTTTATGTATTTTTAATTTCAATATATATATATTTCACAATGTGTTCTGAACTAGCATTCCTTCTGAAGCAAGTCTCGAATCGTTTGAAGTTGATATATAACGTCATATTTTTTTTATTATGTTGGTTGGGGGGGTTGGACGTCGGGTTTGAATGAAGTGTAATTTTGCGAATTAGTCGACTAGAAGTTGAGATGTCATATCGCAAACGGTGCGTAAAAAATCTTACCGGATTCAGTTTACGCCTTTCTTTCTGGGAGTCACCCGCGTTTGACTGCGTGGGATCGCGTGGGAGGTGGCTATTTTTGCGCCAGAAGTAAGGTACTACTTTTTGTCTCGTTCGAGCTCACACTTGGCCATCTCTGATCATCCACCATTCGGTGCCAGAGAGACGCTGTACTTAGCGTTGTCGCCCGTTGCCTCTTGTGTCGGTTTTGGACTGTTTTCTTTAAACGTTTTATGAACCTCAGGGATGTGGGAGGTTGAGTGTATGGCACAGAATTCATTCTTATCTCAAACTCTACGTAGAGTATTGGTAATCGTGGCAGAGTGATGGCGCGAAGAATTCGTGGTCTGTGTTTCTACTCTTTGTGATATTAATGGCGATTGTGGAGTTCCGAAAATCCTTGAAGTTGTTTCCATGGTTCTTCAACATTGGACCTGCATTGGAATAATTGTCTATTGTGATATGTTTAAATTTATTAATACTGAGAAATTCTAATATATTTGGTTACTACAGATTTACATCAAATGAAATCTTCCATGCGAAACGTCGAGAAATATTTTAAAGTTGTACTAATAAATAATTGGAGTTACGTTTTGCAAAAGTTTTTTCATCGGAAATAAGACAATTTTATGCCCATAATTCTTACAATTAGGCAAATTCAGTTTGAAATTTGCATTTATTTTACAGCAATAATTCTTATGTTTTGAAGGGATATAATGCTTCATCAGTGGGCGAAAGTGCACTGCCGGGGGGGGGGGAAGGGACATTTCTATATCTCCCGTTCTACTGGGCCGATTAACACAATTCAAATTGCGTTTTTCATGTCTCGAAAGCGCGACTTAGTATATATATTAGATTTATATATAGCATTGTCCTAACATAGGTATTTTGACACAAAATCGTACTTGAACACCAATTTTTTTTCCATAATTCAGTTTTACGACTCAAATTATGCTTAGATATTAAATTTTGTAATTTTTGGTGAGAAATTTAAAAATTTATCTTGGCGAATTGTTTTCAGTTTGCGCCAAGAATAATTCACTTGGCGAACTTCTTAATTTATAGCAACCTATTTTCCTTTCCTTTTTTTCCGAGCGGAAAAAAAAGGCATCGTTCATACTTTCAAATGATTTTGCCACAGTGCGTAAACCACATTTTCGTTATGATCGCGTATATTAAACATCCCAAATTTCAAAACTCGCCGAAATGTAAATTCAGTTATGTCTTAGGAAATTTTGAATAAAAAAACTCTAAATTTTTGCAGATATGCTTAGAAGTACATCTACTTTAAGATGGTGGCAAAAAGTTTATAGGTTATAATTCAAAATTATTTAAAAATACAAAATTTAGAAATAAATCATAAAAAATTGGCGAATTTTATTTGGAATGAACCAAAATTTCGAAATACGAAAGGAAGAATCAAATAAGGTTAATAAAAAAAGAGAGATATTAATAAATATATACCAAATTCAAGTAACACTGAAGAGCTAAAATTTTGAGAGCTGATTTTCTAAAAACAACTCTTCTGATTTTTTCAAAACTTGGCAGTTTGTCATAATTTGAGTCGTAGAATCGAAATATGGAAAAAAAATTGGTATGTCATTTCAGGAGAAGTCCGATTTTATGTCGAAATACCTATATAAGAACAATGCTATATATAAATATAATGCGTATCGTAAGTCGCGCTTTCGAGGCATGAAAAACGCAAGCTTAATTTCGTCAATCGGCCCAGTAGAACGGGAGAAATAGATCTGCCTTTTTGGGGGGGAGGGCGTAATGTACTTTGTACTGTTTTCCTAAAATTATGACACTTTAAATGGACAAGCCAAAAACTATCAATAATAATAATAAGGAACAATCTTGACTAACTGTTAAATAGTATACAAAGAAAGGCAGTGAAATACTGAATTAAAGCTTTTAATCTTGGGCAAAATAAGGTTGGTATTAGACGCTAGCATTTCGAATTAATAGATCTTGAAACATGTAGAAGACTTCAAGGAAATAATTAATTAAAGTTCTTCATTTCATTTTCATAAAACTAAAATATTGGCTAAGAATTTTTAGTGTATGGTTTATAAAGTTTTGGTTCCCCCCCTCCATTTTCAACTTAAGCCAGCCTTTCACAAGTTTAGCAAGTGGATTTTTCATAAGAATAAGTTCCTTTGATTTTTCAGATCGGTATGTTTTTTGTATATCTATACTTTTGAAATTCCTTCCAAATCCTAGGAACTGTAACAGATGGTGATTAATGTGATTCTGAGGAGAGATATCATTCTTTGGAGAGACAGTTGGCAAAAGCTGTTGGGTCAGAGAACTTTTGTTTATTCTTTGGAGACTTTCATAGGTGTTTGGAATATTCGATATCTGTATCCCTACTACAGGACCAGCCCTAGATATCTTCGCCGCTAAAATTAATTTTTCTGTAATTGTTCCGTTAAATTAATTATAAATTTTGCCGCCCTGTGCCTCACTAAATTCCAGAAATTTTGTTGCCGTTAGATGTAATGTTAAAGCGCCTTGGCGATAGTGAGGGCAGACGTGTGAAGTTGTGACGATTGTTCTTTTTACTTTTTTTTTTTCATTCTAAAATATATATAAATAAATCCTAATTTAGCAATAATTTGATAAGTTGTAGGGGTGATTGTAGTGATGTTGGTCATAAGTTCTGCCCTATATTTATAATTTTCTCCTCCTAAGTTTATTTTAAAATGTAATTTTTATAGGCTTGTTTCAGTAATAAGAATTTTCATATTTAAATTATGTCGTCAAACAACATATTTTGCTTCTGCTCATTGTGCAGGGGTTGGTTGACAATGTGCGTAAGCAAGTAAAAAATAATATTGATTAATAATATTTCGGTATATTTTATTCATTTACGCTTTAAGTTTTTCCTTATTCTCAGGAACGGTATATATCGCGTCATGTCTTTTTCTAAAGATTAAAATTAATGTAAAAAGGAGGACAATTTTACAGATAAATACGCAATATTGAAACTGAGAAATTTAGACGGAATGGATGAATGGAAAGGAAACAATTTTTTTTTTTTCTTAAATCGGTGAAGGTTGTATGTAATGAATGACAGGCAGAAGAAAATTTAAAGCTTTATTAATAACAGAAGACGGGGGAAAAATTCTGTTTGTAACAGCGGAAGTATTTGAATTATCGAGTAAGAATAGATTGGGAAGAACAAATAAGAAAAGTGTGAAAATTTTAAAAGTAGACAATCTCGTCGCCTCGTTCAACCTGACAAAATTTTGGGCTGTAAAGTTTCTTAGAGTAAATATAAAATTTTGTAAAATAAATTTTCCGTTATAAAAATGCTAAGGAAAGTGGAGAAAGCTGAAAAATTCGAATTTTGATGAATTGAATGATTAGATTATTGGGATCTGGATAACGAATGGCTGTTTAAAGCATTTCCATTAAAATTAATAGCAAGTCGAATTTTTCGGACTTTTAAAGGGCAAACTGGAATGCATCAGTTCCGTTTATTATTCATATACCTTGCAGAAATCCATTGGCCGAGAAGCTCCTGAATACTAAAACGAAGGTAAAAAATAAATTTGTACTTGAGAATCGCTGCCTTTTTGTTAACTGTTTCCTCTAGTAACATATCTACCTAAGCACGACGGGGAACATTAATAATATTGCAGATTATCCGGGAATAGTCTCGGAAATATCTTCTGAGACTAATATTTAAAAAGCATGAAAATTTCTGAGTTTTTAACCATTTTTGGTACAATGATTTTCTATGCTAAAGTTTGCAGAGAAATTGAAAGCTATGAGTTAAGTCAGAATTCCTCAAGAAAGTTTAAAAAAAAAAATCTGTTATATTATAAAGAAGGGTTTGCGGAATAAGAAATAGCGCTGTAGTTTAGCATTATCAGTGTAAGGTCGTAAATAAGTTTAAGGTTATACATTTTTGAGGGAGAAGGCATTTTGGATGCTGTCATTCAAAAGAAACCAACGGAAGAGCAAATGAGCAGAATATTTTGAAGGCAAAGTCTTTCTGGATGCTGTCAGTCAATAAAAGAGCAATAGAGAGAATTATTTTTAAGCACAGACTTCTGAATGCTGTCGCTCGAGAAGCCATTAGAAAAGAACAGTAATAATGATTTTGAGGACGAAAACATTCTGAATATTGTCAGTTATGAGAAGCCAGCAGAAGAATAAAAAGAAAAATGTTTTTGTGACAAAGACCTTTCTGGATGCAGTCGGCAAAAGTTTATTCAACAGCGGTGAACTGACGGTTAGGTTGGAGACGAAAGAACATTGATAAGCTACCGGAATGCATAGATAAACTACCTTTAATCATAAAAAGAGTCTTTGTGTTAGTGATATCATACAATGCCGATATAAAAAATCTCTTACTATATTTGTCTTGTTAATTCTGTAGGCAAGGATCCATATACATCTTGAAACGATTTGTTTTCCTGCCAAAGCTGGAGTTATTTATGCAGTTTTTTTTAAATTTAATCTTGAAGTAATTTATCGTGAGTTTTCCGCATCTATTAATTCGTTTATTGTCTAACTAAACATTACGTGGATTTGTAGATACATTATCACGTAGATCGGAAAACAATTTTCTTGGTCAACCTTATTTACATACTAGTGGAAGTACCCGATGCCGGTTAAGTTAGATTGAGAGCAATGTATCTAACAACAGAGAGAACGATACCGCTGTAATCCTTCTCTAATAACGATGCAAAAAGTACCATTCATAGTCATAGATTTTTCAATCTAATGCGTATGGAAACCACATAAAAAATTTCGATAGAAAAATAAGCTAATTCTCTCATTATATCAGCAACAATGGTACACAATTTTTAATGATTTTCGTCTTTCTAATCAAATGTCGTAAAAGTTCCATCCAATATTTCACCTATATTCAATTTTAGTCGATTAAATGTGGCAAAAAATTGATCAGAAATGAAAGAAGCGAACAAACGAACACACAAATAGACATTCTTCTTTATATGTATAGATTTTGTAAAACTTACAAATTTTTGATTAACGAACTCTACGATTTGAAAGCGAGCAGTAGTAACACTTTTCGAGCATTTTTATCTCCAACGCCGGAGACTGTTGCCACACGATGCTTAACCGGCATCGGGTACTTCCACTAGTATGTAAATAAGGTTGACCAAGAAAATTGTTTTCCGATCTACGTGATAATGTATCTACAGGACCCAGAAAGAAATTGTAGAAAGTTTGCTTACCATAGCTATAGTGGTGATTAAGTCATTAGAGAACACCAAACACTCAGACTTTCTTCTTTATATGTATAGATTAATGATAATTTTTATAAATTAGGGTATTCCCCTGATTACTCAGCATTTTTAAATTTCGACATCGGAAAATACTTGAAACTTTGTAAGGTTTTGAAGTTTTCCAGTTTATAAAAATGAATCCCGCCTTTATTTAAAAATAAGAAGGATTAATAAAATTAATTAGACATTTATACAAATAAAAATACAAATGAAAAAACCATTTCGCAGTTTCAAGTGTTGCAAGGATGTGTTTTGTTTTATCATCGATCAGGTGAACCTATCTTGAATATCTCAGTTACTTTTTTCATTGCTGTGGTATGTATAAGGAATTTCCCTTTGTACGGAAAGGAATTTTTTCCTTCCCTTATACATTATTAACGTATATTCCCACTGTGTGAATTTCATCATTGTACGTTTTTTCTGGGAATAGATTTTTTTCTTCCCGTGCGACAAATAAATATTTTGTTACTTAGTCTTAAAAAAATTGCGTGTTATGGTTCGCACTGTGCTCTCCAGTTTTGCGAAAGAACGTTAACTTAGCTAGGCAGGGGGTAAAAGGCATATTTTTTCTGAAGAGGCCGAAAATATTTGAGTAATTTTTTTTTTTTTTTTACTATTTTGTGTAAAATTCTAACGATTCACCTTTTTTTCGGTTTGAAACATGTGTACATAGAAGTGTTTTTGAATTTCTGTTTGTTTTGTCATAAAGCACTGCTAAAACAGAAATTTTTAGTGCTCTTTTAATATTTTAACTCAAGAGTATGACGCCCAGTGTTAATTTTTTTGTTTGTCCGCCTACTGCTTAGAAAGTTCCGGTTTCTGAAACACGTGTCTTTATCCACCTAGCGTTATGTCATTTCATTTAAAATTCTGTCTGCGGGCGATTGACTGTAAAAGACTTCAGACTAAACATTATTCATGTGCCCGTTTTATTATAATTATAAATAAATACGAGCATATTTACGTCATATTTTGCTTACATTCCTTTATTTGAAGCTGTAATAGTAAACTGGTCATCAGAATTAAAGGATAATGATGGGAAAAAAAAATATGCTCACTAATTTAATGTTGAAACCAATGCTCTATTTGTGTTAATTAAGTACAACTAAACACAAAATTGCACTTCCGCGCATAATCTTATTGCCGGAAATATGCAAATACGGTGATTGACAATGTAGTGCGCAAGGGCGACGGCAGTGTGCGCATGTTGGATTTCCAGTCTGTAGTGTTGTTTAACGTGAATGTGATTTCTGAGAGTGATTAGTATTCTGTAGTTACGGCTCAAAGACATCATTTAAATGAAGGTCAAACTTGACAAATATTTGGTAGAATCGAAGGAAGTCTAAACACAAGTGGAGGTCACCCAAGAATATCCCTTAAAGTGTCATATCAAGAGTTTGGAGCCGCCTTTTTAAGCACTGGATCAGTTGATAAACAGTCTGGTCAAGGGCGACCGAGAGCAACAACTGCATCAGAAGACCGTTTTGTGTCGTTGTTGGCTCGAATAAACTGGGAAGCGACTGCAAGAGATTTGGCTTTAGACCTTCAGGCTGCCACAGGAACTCGAGTTAGCCGATCGAAGGTTTAACGAGATTGAAACTATGCGAGAAAATCAATGGTTTGTGTCTCACTCGCTCTAGCTTCCAGAGAGGCCCGTTTAAACTGGTGCCGTCACGATGTTCAGTGGAGGCAAGACGATTGGGCCTGAGTGTTGTTTGCTGACGAACCCAGATATAGTCTGAATAATAATCCTAGACGTGATCTTGAGAGAGGAAGGAACGCGGAACTTGCCTTCCGGTTTCCGTGAAACATCTCGTTACGCAGTCTAATGGTGTGGGGAGGAATCGTGACAGTTGGCCATACCGAACTGCATATCTTTAAGGTAGGTTCTGTAACCGTTCGGAGATATGTGGACGAGGTTTTGGAACCCCAATAGGGGTGTTGTTGGCTTAGCGTTTTTGCTAATGGATGACAATACTAGGCCTCAGCGAGCATATGTGGTGTCAGAATACTTGCAAATAACAACTTTTTTCCATAGAAAAATAAATAGTTGATTTGTGCACGCATTGTTTTCGATGGTGGCACTCTTGTAGCACTTAGAATTTTTATATCAAAAATAATAAATCACACGAGGGAAATAATATATATATATTTATATAATTTAAAAAAGAATTTGGTTTTGCATAGCAGGCTTCAGTGTGCGACTGTTCTTTCACCAAACTGGATGGGGAACGAGGAATTCTTTACAGAATGATAAAAAATCATTTAGAACTTGCGGGATTTTTTTTTTCCTAAAAGAGTTTATTAAAATTTTTGACGCTTCAATTTTTAATAATTTATTTATTTTTTCAGAGTACTTTTTACTGTCGCGCAAATTTTTATCATGTTAAACCGTGAATGGATGCGGATACGTCAATATCTCCAAAACAGAGATTTTACAGACAAGTAAGTGTCTTTTCAAACAAGAGTACTGTGATCACTTGTGTACAAAATAAGATATGGGGTATACATTAAGGATGAAGTAGGAAAATGAACAGCGGAAAATTCAGACGAAACCAGCTGAAAGACTAATTAGGAGATCGCCTTGGCTCCGTAACGATAAGCTATACAGTGCAGTTTTACCTGCTGTGGGGGTGTGGGAAGAGTATGAAAGCACGAGAGCAGTGTATGCTGAGCATTTCAGTGGAAACTGTTGCCCTTTGCGTATTGATTTGAACGGCGTCTAGCCCTGTTGCTGAATGATATGTGGAACAGTTATAGAGACAATATTTAAACTATTTCACCGAGGTTGGGATCATTGGAAAGTCGAAATGTGAACTGTATAGTATCATATAATATCATGTCAGAAGCTTGGACGGCGTTTTAAGGGATTGGAAGAGCTGCAAGTTCAGGGGTGGATACCCGCGAGCAACCATGATGACGGATGACTGGTGTCTTGTCCTACAGGCGAAGAACGATCGACAGCAGATGAAATCACAAGATATAATGTACTACTGGACGCCGAGAATCGTGTTTCACCGGAGCCTACACACATGTGCTTTTTTCCTGTGCCGACCAATGCAGTATCTGGCATTGACAACATTTAAAATTGTAGATTGTAGGTGATGTTAGTAATATTAAGGCAAAGGTAATTTCCATATAATTCCCAAACCATTCCTAAAACATTTGTGGTACTAGAGGAATTAGCTGTTGGGTCACTGTATTCTCAACCACGTAATTCTAGCTTTCTTGTAGCTAAAGTATCTGAAGCAACTTGTAAATCAGGAAATATATGCGAATTTTATTCCAATTGAACCTAAAGGAGGAATCAAATTAATTCAATAATAAAAAAAAGAGGTATTAATAAATATATACCAAATTCAATTTACACTGAGGAGCTAAAATTTTGAGAACTATTGTTATAAAAACAACTTGTGCGATTTTTAGCGTAATTTGTCGTAATTTGAGTAGAATCGAAGTATGGGGGAATCGATATATCATTTCAGAAAAAATTCGCTTTGTGTCAAAATTTCTATGTTAGAACGATGCTGTTTATAAATCTAATATATACCCCAAGCCACGCTTTGACACACAAAAAATACAAAGTAAATTTCCTCAATCGGCCCAGTGAAACGGGAGATATAGAAATTCCCAATTTTTTATTTATTAGTCCAAAGGGGCAATTTGTCCAGAAGGACTATTAATTTCGTTTTGGCATTTTGCGTTGATTCTCTAAAAGCGTTGTTTCAGTTTTCAAACTGTTGCCAACAAATATTATCGCCCTGTATTAAACAAATTAAATAATTAAGAATCTGCATAAATGTATATATATTTCTCGAATTGTGGTAAAACAGCGGTACCTAGAGTCATCAGAAATTTTGAATATTGAACGTTTCCACCCGAATATAGGCATCTGGAAGATCAAATCTGAAATTTGGAATTTGTTTTATTATCGATTTCATATTTGGTGAAACTTTAACGAATTTTTGATTAACAAACTCACGGATTTCAAAGCGAGCAATAGCAACGTTGTACAGACAAAACATTTTTATCTCCGCGCGTGAGACTGTGTACCGGAAATTCTAAAGATTTGCTCGCACAAAATGTTAAAAAAGCGCTCCGTTGGACGTAATTTAAAATCTGAAACCTTAGAGATTTATTATTATTATTATTTATTTATGAATTATTTTTGTATGTTTGTGCAGAGTGTACATCTGTTTACTGTGCTATAATAACGTTTTTTAAGTATTCTTGAACAGAAAAGCTTTTTATATACTAGATCGAGAATACTAGTTATCGATAAATACAGAATGTGAAAATCATAATTAAGCATGTGTGAAGAATAAAGAACCCGTTTATTCTCTTCGTTTTTCATTTATTACCTGAACCATTTCTCAAAATGCGTAGCAGTTTAATGCATCTGCATCACTGCGTCTCCATCAATGAGGAAAGTGAAATTGATCTCTGAAATTTGGCTCATTCTGTAGTGAGCTGAGTCACATGTTTTGATCGATGATGGATCAGATTCAGGTACATAGTGATTGGATTACGTAGGATGAGAAAACCATCGCTCAATTCTGTAATGTTGCTGAATATGTTGTAGAGCAATCAATTCATTTTTGCATTTAATTTAAAGTCCGAGGTCACCGAGTGGCAGCCGTATTTGTCCAAGTTCTTCCTTAGTATCGCATAGCACTGCATTCCAACTAGGATTCGAAACAAAATTAAGGAGCTAATTAGAAGATTCTTCATTATTTTGGAAGGTGGGAAGTAATTCTGGAAACTTGTATTTTATTTCGCAATTATTGTAAAATTTGACTTACCATTGTCATGCCAACAGCGGTATTCATTAATTATTTGTCAGGAATAGCACGATTTATTTCTTGAGGCCCAGAAAACAACTCTTCATGGTTCCCTATGATTTTGGTCTTCTGTAAATCTATACTTCTTTACTGTACTTCTATACTTCTTTTATCGATATTTATATGTGTTTAAAAAACTACCGGTTTGTTTTTAGTGTATAGAAATTTGATGATTGTGTATTTAAAAAACCGCTTTTTCTACTTTGAAAAATTCCTAGTGTTTAAAGTTATGTCCATTCGATAAACCAGGAGTATCTTGAGGTGCAACATTTTTAGCTCAAAGGGACAATTTGTCCAGAAGGTCTATTAATTTCGTTTTGGCATTTTGCGTTGATTCACTGTAAACGGCGAATCACTTTTTAAATTGTTGCCACCAAATATTAGAGCCCTGTATTATATTTAATTATTATATTAAAGAAATTAAATAGTGAAGAATCTGCATAAATGTATGTATGTTTGTCCCATTGTGATAAAACAACGGTGCCTAGAGCTATCAAATTTTGAATAATGTACGTCTGCATTATGGGCATCTGGAAGCCTAAATTTGGAATTTGTTGATTATCTCTTTCATATTTTGTAAAGCATTTGTGAGTTTTTGATTAAGAAACCCAACGATTTCAAAGCGAGCAATGGCAACACTGTACGAAAAAAAAAAAAAAACGACTTTATTATCTCCAGCGTGATTCTGTGTGTCAGGAATTCTAAAGATATGTTTTTAAAAATATTTTCTGATATTGCTGTTGAAGTGAATTTTATGATTTAAGTGCGAAGAACATGATATTTAATAAGTAACACACAAAAACGTTAAAAAAACTAAACGTTAAAAAAAACCGCCCTTTTGGGCGTAATATAAAATATCAAACTTTCAGATTTTATTTTATTTATTTATTTATTTTAAAAAAAATGTTTTGCGCTACAATCTCCATTTTTGAGAGAATCTGCTGGTTTGACACAACCTGGTTTTAATCTGTATATATAAGATGAGTGGTTGAAATGTTGGAAATTCTGAAACTGCATCAGTCGTCTTTAACTTAAGCGCGACAACAGGTATACCGAAAAACAAAAAATTTGTAATTTCGTAAGCCCGCTCCACACCCGGTTCATTTACAAGTTTTATCTGAAATAATAACGTGGATAATTTTTTTTTTAACGTGGATAATTTTTTTTTCATGTAGACACTTGATCTTCAATAAATTCTTGATTAAAAAGAATTAGGGTTGCTGAAGAGAAGATGCACTGGGTATCGTTTTTGGAAGAGCTGAGTTAGTCGAGGGGGAGGGGATAGGTAGTAGATAAAGGCTAGTGTAATGCTCGTTGTGGAATCAATCGATGTGCAAAAATTTTCGATTTATTTGAAAAATTTCGACTTCAAAGCAGCACATATGAAGCATATATCCCAGGCAGCAAAATATACATATATTATAGTGGGAAAACACATATCATACGCTTCTCCAAATATGTATATTTTTGAAAAATAGTTTCTTGCGAAAATTGCCTCATTTAGAAATAAAGGAAATATTGTTAATTTTTGTAATGATGATATTTTACACATATAACTTGCTGAATTCGTTGGTTGTGTAACAGCTTTTTTTTTTTAAAGGCATTTTATACTAAATGGTACATTAATTTCTCTAGAAAAAGCTGAAATAAGCTATAGTTCCTTAGCAGACAAACAGACACTTTGTAGGCTTCTAAATTTTCGTCTAATTATACAATTGTTTTAAGTCGCATGAGTATGAAATTTAGTTTCGGAGTATTAGTTTGGAGTATATGCTCTCTAAATGTGTTTAATGTTCTAAGTGTGGTACGCATGTGTATATTCTAAATGTGTGATTATTAGCCTAACTTTTCAACGATATCTTGGGACATCTTCATGTTCTTACATCATTCTTACGCATATAACGCCTGTTCTAAAGTAGTGGTTCTAGAATAGGCTTACAGACCACCAGAGTTCATTAGCTAATCCAGAGGTCACTGAAAAACAAGATGGTACTAGACTTAATATGGCGACGTGAACAACTAAGGAGTAAGTATGCTTATTGTTTAATGGAATGGCTTTAAACTAGTGACCCTTTGCGGCACCCGAAGCACTTTTATGCGGCCCGTGGTTACATTTCCCATAAATAATTAGCATTATTATGACATTAATTACTACGACAAGAATTAGAAGGAAAAGGAAAGGAACATTTTCAGGTGATTTTAAAGTCCAATTTTATATTATTTTCATTACCAAAAATGAACGTTTGTAAACGCCCCAGAAAATCTACAGTACACCTTCAAGATGACATCCTCCTAGGTCGAGTCATGTGGAATTGCATATACAAATGCAGAAAATATATAGATAGAACTAATTAATTTTCAATATGATATAAGTCTTATTTAAATGTTTGAAAATGCAGGTTTGATAAACTTGCGTTTGTACTTGCCAAAAGGTAAATATTCTCAGTTACCAATTTTTGTAATAAGATTAATTGCTTTGTTTAGTATTGTATATGTGAACAATTCCCTCCCCCCAGTTTAAAATTAAAGGAGTGTGAACTAGAGTGACTTATGGTATTTACAGTTCGTGAAGTAACTATATTAATGGAAAAAAATAAACAAGAATGTTAAGCAAGGAAATAGCTATTCTAACTATTAGCTCGTATGTAAAACTGATGAGCAAGAAGCTGGATTTATGCACAAAATGGTTAATCATATATACAGTATTCTCAATTCCAGAACTAGAAAGTAGAAACGCTTAAAAAGAGTTTGGATAGATATCGTAGCTGAAAGTTGTAATACAAAATAAAGAATTTTATAGCTATTTACATACAAATATACGTATTTTCTCTGTGTACATCGGAAGGAGGGGGGGGGAATCACTGAATAAAAGAAAGAGAGTAGATTGTCATTATTTCTTCTCAATTTTTATCTCACTTGGGAAGTTTCTTTAATTTGTTTATTTTTAGTTTAACAAGTTATTTAGTTGTTAATTCAATATATTAGAATTAACAAGTTATTTAGTTGTTAATTAAATATATTAGAATTATTTGAAATAAATGTCGGTCTGAAAAATTTAATATTTATTTGTCAAAACTTTTAAATTACAAAGTGTAACCAACAAAAATTTCTTGCAGATACCAACCTTTACGTAGATTTCAAACAAAAAATAAATTAGAATTTGAATTTTTTATTTGCGTCTTGTTTTTTGTGTATGGTTTTATAATTATTTATTAAATTTTAAAATTTGCTCAAAAAATCCCTTTAATTTTATTAAGGAATTCTGACCCGGCAGTTGCTTTTAGATTGTCGCTTTTAGATTATTTGGAACGCGTACAATTTGAGTTCGAAACCACCGATATGGTGTATATTAACTTTTTGTTAAAGGAGAACAAGTTTGCATCATCATGAGAGAACTAGCTATGTGTAGATTACATGTTGATAACTAGGAAAATAACGTCTTCTTGTTCACCCGTGCGATTTTGCAGCGCGGAAGAACTCTAGCAGTTGCCGTTTAATGTGATTACTGTTTAATGTTATTTTGTGCTTAATATTATCATGTTCCAAAAATACGATTTGTTTCTTTATAAAATGTGCAGCTGAATAGTAGGTTATTGTAATGGCGTAATTATTTTTTTGTGTAAAAATTTTAAAGAAAAAGCAAGCGTGCCAGAAAACGGAGAAGCTAAATTATATTTAATATTTCTGCTAATCGCTGTAATAAAACTGCTCGTGTTCCAATAATCTGTCTGGGAGGGATCTAAAGGCTTTCACATTTTATATTATGCCCAAAGTTTTTTTTTTTTTTTTAACGTTTTGTGTGTTACCTTTATTTCTGAAATATCATGTTCTACGCGCTTAAACCACATAAAATTCAATTCAACAGCAATATCGCAGAATATTTAAAAGCAGCATATCGTTAGAATTTCCGATAATCAGTCCCGCTCGCTGGAGATAATTTTTTTTTTTTTCCTGAAACTGCTTTGAAATCGTTGAGTTTTGTTAATCAAAAATTCGTTTTACAGAACATGAAATAGATAATAAAACAAAGTTTTACAAAACATGAAATACATAATAAAGCAAATTCAAAATTCGGAATTCCAGGTGCCATGTTCCGCTGGAGGATTACGTTATTCAAAATTTCATGTCACTAGGTACCGTCGTTTTTTTTTCACAATGCGAAAAACATACCTACATTCATGAATATTCTTCTTTATTTAATTTCTTTTAAAATAATACAGGGGCGATAATATGTGGTGGTAACAATTTGAAAAGTGATTCAACTTTTTATAGTGATTCGATGCAAAATCCCGTTTCAAGAGTAAGCCGAAAGAGAATTTGGGCATAAAAACTTTCAGATTTTGTATTACGACCAAAGGAAGCGTTTTTTTAACCTTTTGTGTGTTACCTTTATGCATTAAATATAATGCTCTTAGCACTTAAACCATAAAATTCAATTCAACAGCAATATCAAAAAATATTAAAAGACCATATCTTTAGAATTTCTGATACACAGTCTCGCGTGCTATAGATAAAAATGTTTTTTTTTTTTTACCCTTCTCGTACAGTGTTGCTCGCTTTGAAATCGTTGAGTTTCTTAAAAACTCATAACTGGTTTACAAAATAGGTATAGGTATAGGTAAAAGTAGGGGAGGGAACACCAGATATTTACCAACAAGGTTTACAAAATATGAAATAGATAATAAAACAAATTCCAAATTTGATGGCTCTAGTTTTATCACAGTGTCGTTGTTTTATCAAAGTGCGAAAAACATACATTTATGCAGATTCTTCATTATTTAATTTCTTTAAATATAATACAGGGCTCTAATATTTGGTAGCAACAATTTAAAAAGTCATTCTCCGTTTATAGTGAATCAGCGCAAAATGCCAAAACGAAATTAATAGCCCTTGTGGGCTAAAAAAACTTGGGTTAGAAACTGGTAAAAACGGCTGAATGTATGCAATTGCTTGCGGTATTATCCTTGGACGAAAATTAACAATATCACTTGTAGGGGTTTATGTATATTAACTCATTCTAATTATTTTGCTTGTGAAGTCACTTTCGTGGGCTTCCGCCAGTATGCAAATCAGTTAATATTATAAGAACTAATAGAGCTTTTGACAGAGACCACCAACCGTTTCGATACTGTTTTCACCAGCATTCAAATAGACTTGAATCGACTTTAGGCTTTGCTAGCCGTATTTGCTTGTGTGATCTGAGGCACGGAACCAACACTTACAGCGGGCTTTATCTTGTAAACATATTTTAAGTATTTAAGTTTCACTGTAACCTTTGTGTTCTGTTAGTTTCGGAAATAGCAGCAACTCTTCATTTATTACCGAGCTATGCAATTTGTTAAGCTGAAGATCTAATGAAAGAGGCTTGTCTAAATCCTTTCAGAACGGATGAAGTTTTAAAACGGAGCGATAAGTGTCTTGGCAATCTTTCTATTATTAGAATTTAAGATCGGTTCGTTCCGTACAGCTTGGCGAAAAACATGCAAGTTTCCTTTATGCAAAAACGTGGATTGTAGAATAACTGTAAATTAGTTTTTACCTGAAAATATGTACAGTTGCTTACCGAGATAAATCTAGATTTCATTACTGTG
Source organism: Stegodyphus mimosarum (assembly GCA_000611955.2). NCBI lineage: Eukaryota > Metazoa > Arthropoda > Arachnida > Araneae > Eresidae > Stegodyphus > Stegodyphus mimosarum. Next base: position 665,837 of record KK115358.1, read on the forward strand.
CTTTACCTTAATTACTTAATGAATGAGTCTTTTACAGGATGTTAGAGAGCTGTGGAACGTATCACTTTTTTCCTTTTTATTATTTTTGCCCCCTTTTTTTTCCATCTGTGTATTGAAATATGAGTCTGATTTAAACAACAAAAAACGTAACGTTGCGTGAGTATTGTTTAAACATATAATTAGTTTGGTGTCTTAAAACAATGAGTGAAGAGCCTAGCTAGGTCTTAACGTTTTATAGATTTTTATCTGAAATGTCTTGCAGAAGAATGACTATGTATTTTTATTATTGTTATTATTTTTATTGGATTTCATTAAGTTTTTTGTTATGTTTCACAAGCAAATCGGTATGTCTGTTAGTGAAGGCAGCTACCACGCTAGTTGTACTCTGCGGGGGGGGAGTTTCCATATTTCGATTCTACGACTCAAATTATGCCAAACTGCCAAGTTTTGTAAAAATCGCACGAGTAGTTTTTTAAAAATCAGCTCTCAAAGTTTTAGTTCCTCAATGTTAATTGAATTTGGTGTATATTTATTTATCTCTCTCTCTCTTTTTTTTATATATATATATATATAAAACTTATTTGATTCTTCCCTTCATATTTCGAAATTTAGGTTCATTCCAAATAAAATTCGACAATTTTTTGTGATTTATTTTTAAAATTTGTATTTTGAAACAATTTTTATAAAATTTTCGAAAAAAATTTTAAATTATAACCTATAAAATTTTTGCCATCATCTTAAAGTAGGTGTATTTCTAAGCATACGTGCAAAAATATAGAGTTTTTTATTCAAACTTTCCTAAGATATATGTGAATTTACATTATGGCGCGTTTTGAAATTTGGCGTATTTATTGTAAGCGATAATAACGAAAATGTGGTTTACTCACTCTGTTAAAATTATTTGAAAGTATGAACGATGACTTTTCTGTTCTGATCGTCGACAGTGAAAAAAAGGAAGGGAAAATAGGTTGCTATAAATTAAGAAGTTCGCTAAGTGAATTATTCTTGGTGCAAACCGGGAAAAAGAAGAAAAAATCGCTAAGATAAATTTTTAAATTTCTCACCGAAAATTACAGTATTTAATATCTAAGCATAATTTGAGTCGTAGAATTGAAATATGAAAAAAAAATTGGTATGTTATTTCAGAAAAAGTCCGATTTTGTGTCAAAATACGTATGTTAGGACAACGCTATATGTAAATCTAATATATAACCTAAGTCGCGTTTTAGAGATATGAAAAACGCAATTTTAATTTCGTCTATCGGCCCAGAAGAGATATAGATTCCCATCCCTTTTTTTTTTTTCTCAGTGAGGCTTTGAATGTCTTTTATTGTAGTGGAATTGGGTGGTGTAACATCTATTGGCCCGAAAATCCTGCCGTGTAGTCATTGGTAAAGGAAGAGGATTACGAGACTGTTGGATATCAGAATTGAGATGAACTTTGTTAATTGCTGGCGTTAGGTTACGCTTTCAACCTGAAGTTCAAATATCAGACGCTTTTGGTCTATGGTACAGGTATCGGATACTCTGTTCTTACTAACTCATTCGCTTGAAATTGTAGAATTGTGGGGTATTTACCATCTATTAAAATAGCCTTTTATCAGTTCTTTTGCTAATATTGTTGTTCTTTATAATACGATTGTGCTTTGACTGTAAATAATGGTTACATAACAAATTTAGAGAAAGATTCATAATCCTGTGAAGTGCTTAAAGTTTTTTGAATGGCGTTTCATGAAAGCAGCTTAAAAGTTCTCATTTTGACTCGCTTATTTTTTGCCCTTAATGACGTCACCATACGAAGATGCGTCATGGCTCTCTAGCCGCAATCCAGGCTATTGTCAACAGCTCAGAAATCAAGCTGCTGTCCTCCACAACGGCTGCTCATCTTGTCAGCTGTCTACTTGATTTGCATACCAGCCATCACAAGATGACGTGAAACTCTTTTCTTTATTTTGATTAGAATCCGTTAGGCTGTGTTTTCGTGAGCTTGACAACAAAACGAAGCACCTAAATAAGAACTGGGAATCTTTTCTTGCGGAGTATAAAAAGAACTTTCCGAAAACGGACGCATTTGTTAAAAAATGAAGTGTTTTTTTAGTCAAGGTCGTCCGACGGTTCAACCGAAACAAACTACTCTGTTCCGCGCATCATCATCATCATCAAGTTTTTTCTTAAAATTTTCCTCGAGTCCTGATTCGCTTGCGTTTTCTGGATCTTTCTTCTTAACATGGAACCTAATGCCAAAATATTTTTGTTTGGTTTTTGCAGATTTGTATGTACTTCCTTCCGACTTTTTTTCTTTCTTTCTTTTCTTTTCTTTTTTTTTTTTTAAATATGCGTGATGATTCTTTTTCTGCCACAAAACATTTAATCTTATTACTTAATAATGGTTCTAAAGAAAAGTTATTGTTTTTACCTTTTTGATTTCATACTTTTCTTTTTCGACTTATCTTCATTATTATTTTGTTAGCAAAGTAACCAGCCTTCATATTTAAAACTAGTCTATATATTTAAAAACGAAAGGAATACAGGACGCCTGAGTACCTGCCTACGTTTTCCATAAAAATGTTTCATCTCATTACTTAATTCAACTGTGATAGTATGATAGTCTAAATTTGGGCTTTTGTATTAAAGTGTCAGATTGATTAGCAAGTGTTCCCCCCCCCTTTTTTTTTAAATTTGAACTGTTGTATCAGATTGGCAAATTTATGAACGTAATATTGGAATATTTCTATTTTGAAATTTGAGCTGTTGTGTTAGAGTCACAAATCAAGAATTTAGTGTGTGAATAAGTTATAAGCTAAAAGTTTTTTTACTTTAGCATTCTTTTATTAATAGCAATCTTGGATGATTTTTACTAACGGAAAGCACATATTTTTATTGTATTGAGTGATTTCTCTGAAATAAAATACTTTGTCATATTTGAATTTATAATTATACAAATAAATAAATTAATTAATAAAAAATAAGGAAAAATAAATAAATTGCTAGATTGTACAAGATGATTTGAATATTGGCTAAAAGTTTTAAAAAATTAATTTTGATGCGTTATCCAAGAATTTTCTGTTTCAGTAATGCCTTTTCTTGCCAAGGAACAAGATTTATTAAAAGTAGCCGAAAAATTAGCTGAGAATGTCCCTCTCACTGGTAAGGTCCCAGAAATTTAAAACACACACATACTAGTTTTTATGATGAGGACGAAGTCAATTGAATTCTGAACCAACTAATTGCTGATCTAGATAGAAGCTAAAGAATGCCCGGTTCAGGAAGACTAGTTTTAAATCTGAAGACGAACGTCTGGCTCAGGAAGCCAGGGCACATGAATTCGAAAGAAATCGACCTGAATTTCAAAATCAAGAGATACGAGCTAGAGAATCACCAGCGAATATAGTAGAATCGATCAATAAAATTCAGTTGGCAGAAATTACTATAAAATTTGATGGGGGGGGGAAAGCTGAATGGAGCTATATTTGATAAATTTTGAGAGTAGATTTAAGACTTCTCAGATCCCTAAGAAAGATTCGGTGGCTTAACTTTTGGGTGTTTTACCTGCCGAAATCTCTAATATGTTAGCCAGGGAACTCTCTGGAGATGCAACTGAGTAGGATTATATGAAATATGTAACTTTAAAAAGATATAATCTTAATAGTGAAAAGTTGAAACTGTGCTTTTATTGACATTAAAAGACTGTGAAAAGTTTTGTAAAAATTATGCTCCTGAACTTTTAAGTTATTTTTTGGAGTGGATTGAGAATTTAGAAATTATTGCATTTGATAATATGGAAAACTTAGTAGTTACCACAGATTAAATATAGGGTTCTAAGGGAAGTTAGAGAACACTTTCTTGGCACCTGGATGAAATTAAAAATTTCGTATGACCTAGCAGAAAAACTAGACGAGTATTAAACAAGGCTTTAAGAAGAAACATCCTAGAAAATAGGGTGTAAAACATCAAGAGTCTTCAAAATGGGAACAGAATGCAAGGTAGTTTTCACAATAGATACAGTCCTAAAGAAATCTCGGAAGATTTTAGTACTAAGCTGTAATTAAGACAGAATTTGCTAATGAGGTTCATGAAAAAGAATTTGAAAAACAATCTCTTTATAAAAAAGCAGATATTACTGGAATCTCCGACCTGAATGTGATAAACTCACGAGGAGCCTGGAAATGGTAGCATCAAATGAAATTTGCAAAAACTGTTTTAAGAATGTTATGGCTCCATACACCAGCATAGATAAGGTAAATGGCTATAAAATGCCCATACTTGAAGATACTGATACAACTTTAGACTTAATTTGCGGAAAGTATGTAAACCTTTCCATGTACACGAGTGAAATCGTGTGGCCACAAACACTTCTGGAAGAACATCCAGTGTGCTTACCTTTGGCTGAGGTAGAGCTTAAATGTGCATTTGGTCATACAATAGCAAAAGCTGCAGTCTTAAGAGATTCATTAGATCAAAGAAGGCGCACTGCCGGAAAAAAAAAAAAAGAACAAAAAGGACAGTTCTATATCTCCCGTTCTTACTAGGCCGATTGACGAAATTCCAATTGCGTTTTCTATGTCTCAAAAGCGCGACTTAGGATATATATTAGATTTATATACAGCTTTGTTCTAATATAGGTATTCTGAAACAAAATCGTACTTTTTCTGAAATAACATACCAATTTTTTTCCATATTTCGATTCTACGACTCAAATTATGCCTAAATATTAAATTTTGTAAAATTTGATACGAAATTTAAGGAGAAATTCATAAATTTAACTTCTTGGTGAACTTCTTAATATGTGGCAACCTATTTTCCTTCTCTTCCATTGTGCAGAGGAGGAAAAAAAGTCACATCGTTCCTGCCTTTTTACATTGGGGATGAGAGGGGAAAAAGTCACCATCATTCTACTTTCAAATAATTTTAACAACGTGCGTAAACCACATTTTCATTATTATCGCTTTCAACAAATATGCCAAATTTCAAAACGCGCCAATATATAAAATCACGTATGTCTTCGGAAATTTTGAATAAAAAGCTCTAATTTTTTGCAGGTATGCTTAGAAATACACCTACTTTAAGATGATTGTAAAAATTTTATAGGTTATAATTCAAAATTTTTTTCGAAAAATTTATAAAAATTATTTAAAAATAAATCATAAAAAATGGGCGAATTTTATTTAGAATGAACCTAAATTTCGAACTGTATAAGAAGGAATTAAATAAGTTTCATAAAAATGAGATATTAATAAATACATACCAAACTGAATTAACATTGAGGAGCTAAAATTTTGAGTGCTAATTTCTTTGCGATTTTTACAAAACTTGGAAGTTAGTCATAATTTGAGTCGTAAAATCGAAATATGGAAAAAAATTGGCATGTCATATCAGAAAAAGGTCTGATTTTGTGTCAAAATACCCATATTTGAACAATGCTATATATAAATCTAATATTTTTCCTAAGTCACGCTTTCAAGGCATGGAAAACGCAATTTGAATTTCGTCAATCAGCCCAGTAGAACGGGTGATATAGAACTGTCTTTTTTTTTTTTTTTTTTTTTTTTATTCCTTTTAGAAACAAAACAGCTGCATTATTTCAAGAAGCAAAACGAAAGGAAGAAGTTCAAATTTCTATGATAGACGCCGTTCAAACTCGTGCTGAACAGCGATTTCTAAAAGAAACGGAAAATCTAGTCTCGGCAGAGGAGTTTAATTTTGAGGCTGAACTTAGGGGCAAAGACATACTGACTGGAAATGAAATTTTGCCTCTTGTGGAATATGGAAGTTCTGAATTAGATCTGATGAAAGCCTCTCCAGAAATATTTCTGTAAGAACAAAAGAAGAGTATTGAATTGAAGTCACTAAAATGAAGAAGCTAAAAGAAAATCTTCTATAGGTTTTGACGTACTATCTCATTCAGAAACATCAGAACTCAATATAGTAGAAAGAAAAGGTCTTTTGTCTACATTTGGTGAACAGATTACCAAGGCTGTTGATGAACAAATAGAATCTAATCGTTATCATATAAAAAAATGTGAACCAACTGTTAAATAATACAATTTTGCTTCCTGACTATATGGAATTGACTGAAGATATCTCTTTTACAAAGAAATCTCCATCTGAAAATAATATAAATGTTTTGGAAACTTCTATCTCTCGTAATTTGCAACTCTAGTTATAAATAAAGACGCGGTGCTTCATGATGAAATGCAGCCTGCGGACGCCTGCAAATAACCTTGTGTCCCAAGAAAATAATTCTTTTAAACCTAGATTCTTGTGTGAAAATGGAAATATGCGTACTGAAATTGGAGACTTAGAAAAGGTAATTGTTTTTTAGATCACACTACACAAAATTCTGCGAAACGGCCCTTATCAAAGGCGTCTGGACAAGATGAATTGAACCTTGAAGAAAATGATATCGAAAGTGATTTTGATCCTGAAAAACATGACAAGAAAATAAAAGAACTTTTTGAATGATGAATATTATGCCGTTCAAGAAGAAAAATGTTCAAAATTTCTTTATGATGAGGTACTCGAAATGAATGTTGGGATCGTTGGACTGGACCAAGGAAAAGTGATAAGTATGGTAAAGAACAGCTTGAAGAAAGCGCTTCTAAAAGATCGAATGTTGAGATTACGAATTTTAAAAGTGATTCTAAATCGATCTTGAGAAAGAAATGTTCGAGTTTATTCATGTAGGAAAGAAAAGGATTGGAAAGAAATCCTTTTTTGCTAAAGCTATTTCTAAACCTAAATCAGTTTTTGATCCGGATGACAAAACGTTGAATGACTATTTGGATGAGTATTATAGATCAGATTATGGAGATATGATTGGTGATATGCCAATCAGATTGAAATACAGGAAGATAGTGCTAAATGACTTTGGACTGACAAATGAAATAAGTTCCGAAACTGAGCGTAGTACTAGAAAGAAAAAGGAAATCAAAATAGAGTATAATCAAAATTATCCCCAAAAAATCAGAATATGGTCTTGATTTATTAAGTGAAAAACAAACCGAAACTTCATTTGTTAATGCGTACTTAAATGACGAGAAAAATCAGAGTAGCACCGAATCATTGAGACGAGAACGCAAAAGAAAAGTTCCGGCAGTTGTCTGTTGCAACATCATTTAAACCGAACATTTCGTAAAGAAATCGTTCTCTTAATAAAAGGGACATTTTTAGTTGCCTGTAGGAGACAAAGATTTACTTTATCTGATGAAAGGTTGACTGCATATTGTATTAAAACAAACAAGTTTAAGAACAAAATAATATATTCCTTCCCAAAAAGGATTCATTAATAATTCTTTTTATTCTAAAGAGGGGGGGGGACTTCGAAATTTTTTCGTGAGGGAAGGAGTTAGAATGTAACGTCTTTACGTTGTTATACTACCAAACTACTAAACATCGAGTGAAAAATGTAAAAATCTTCGCGCTTAAAGAGGTGTTCGCTGGAGATGTGTTGAAGATTCTCGCGCTGGAGATGTTTCAGTTTATGTAAGTTTGAAAATAAATGGTTTGATGTTCGACGAAAATTATGAAGTTCTTTAAAAAAACACTTCACTGCAGCATTAATGAAAGGATGGAGCATTTCTGACTTCCAACAAGGCAGTGTTTTACACTTAAATGACATTTTATAAAATCTAATCTTCAATGACGTTAAAGAACTTGTAAAAGTGGCTTTTACTGAGGCATCTTTGAATTGCGGTTGCTATTCGTAATTAAACAAAAATTAAGTGCAAAACAGATGTTTTGTTTTCATAATTTTTTATTTAAAATTTTAATGACATTCGCCGTTCCAAGCTGCAGCTGTTGGCCAAGTTTTTTTGCTCTTTTGAATGAATTTTACAAATCTGCTGCAATGTAAGGATTTGCTAGTTTCTAAAAAAACACGTGTGATTGGTTAAAACAGTCAGTAGGCGATATTTGTTTTATCTTCTAAGATATCGCTGATAATTCTTGGTACATAATCTTATGCTTGTAAAAAATAATCGCGTTTTGATGTTTTAAATATCATATTTGCCATAAGCACAAGTCCTAAGTATTATAAAGTGCGTTCACACTAACAAAATGCTCTGGGGATTAAGATTTGAGCCTTATTCACGGAAGGGCAACCTTGAGTTTATTTTATTCTCGCACAAATCTATTATGTATTTCACGCGCGAATCCTGAAATGCCGCTGCTTGTTTTCAAATGTTGTCAATTCGATGTCTACAAAATATGCTACTATAAAAACTGAAAGTTTAACAGTTTCATATGTACATGTATAGCTTCGCCAATTTCGGCGCGGCAGTATTGCCTTTGCTTTTATAATCATCGCCTAAGGGCAGAAATTAACAAAAGTACCGGTAAAAGTTGTTTTTGCAACTATAAGCCGTAAGATCAAAGAACCGATTACGATTACAGTTTCATATTTTGCACCAGTTAAAAAGCAAAATCAAACATTAAAAGTTTTACAAAATATTAGACCACTATGTGTGGGTTTCTGCCCTGACCTTACGTCATTTCTTTTCTTTATAAATAAATCAAAATAATATAAAATAATTAGTTCAAAAATAACATATTCTAGCGATTAAGCACCTTAGATTGAAAAATTTGTTAATTTTACGAAATAAAAGCAATTTTTACTAGAAAACGATTATGCCATCCTGGAATTTGAAAAGGCTGTTTTAAAAGAAAATTTTTAGCAAATAAATTAAGAATGAATCGCCTCTAATCCTTTAAAGTACTATTAAAAACAAACATAAACTTTTTAACAAAGCTGGTAGCAGTTTGTTTTATTTGGGGGGGGGTTCTATTGAAAATGAATTTCAACAACTTATTACTTACAGTTACAGCGTTTCTCCCATTATTAACATAATCAAAGCCGTTCACCGAAAAGTCAAAATTTCGGTCATTACAGATTGCAGTAAATTTTCTAACCTGTGTGCCTTGCCTAAATTTCATAAATCTTCAGTTAAATTCAGATTTACTGTAAAAGGTACTATAAACTACAGAAAAGGTTATTGTCTACATTTTTGCTGTCAAGGTTGTTCATTCCGCACTTAAAAATGTTGAAGTAAAAGAGATCATCTGTTGTTACTATTTTGAAATTTTATACACATCTCTTCCATTAGCTGAAATTTACAATAGTCTTTTAACTCTTCCTTCGTTTTTCCTGAAATGCTAACTATTATTGCAGAAAGCGATTGGAAAATTTTTCTTAACTGTGCACTGTTTCAGAACATTGTACAGTTTAGAGAATTTTATATTTCAACAAATATATGGTATTCCAATGGGTCCGTATTGTTTCGACGCAGGTTTGCAACTGAAACCTTTTCCGTAAAGAATTCTATTACCAAGACTCATTTGTTGAAATTTTTAAAAATTATTTTATTAATATTTTTGGGATTATTGATGATGATATTACTATAAATAATTTTGAAAAATAGAAGGACAAAATATTTACCCTTCTTATTTGATTCTAATTAAAACTAATACGACACAACAAGAAATCAGCTATTTTGATTTACATAGTTTTGGTTACAAAAGAATTAAACTCTATGACAAAAGATTTCAATTTTAATACAATAAAATTAATTAACATTAATTCTATCATTTCTAAGAAAATATTAAAAACACAATTCACAACCAACTTCTTAGATAAAAAAAATTTTGTGCAGAAGTTAAGTACCTTCAAGAAGACGTACTACTTTTAGTTAATACATTAATCGAAAATAAAATTCAAAATATTGTTAAGAATTTTGTATTTGGATAGCTAATTTTAGTAGAATTATAATTAAAATTGTTGTATTTCCCCGTGCAATGCAGCGCGAGATAATTTTTAAGAGAAAGCTATGCCGGAAAAGTAAAAATATTGGAGCACGCGCATTTAACATTTAATAAATGGATATCTCGGTAATTTGTTTTGAAAATGAATAAACTCAATTGACCACTATGTTAGCTGTAACTGTAATTATATCCTGTTATTGCTTTCCAAAAATCTCGAGAAGCAGAAATTAGTAGAAATATCTCGTGACCGGTTGAAATCTCAGCTCAGTTGTTTAGTTATTATTGTTGCAAATTGTAGTTCCGCTCGAACTAAGATAAATCGAATTAGCTTTTTCTTTAAATGCGCTGTGCATTGTGTTCTATTTAACGTTTTTAGTAGTCTGAAGTATAACTACTGATTATTACTGGGTGATATTGTGAGCACTTGCATGAATATCTCTGAGGAAAATTCCAGCGTTCTGATGAATTTCTTTTGATAAGAATAAATTTTATTAACGTATTATCGAACTTGTGCATTCAATCTATTAGGTACCCGTACACACGCAACAGTATTTTATTAATTTTTCGCTTAGAAAAGCAGGCAGTAACTACCAAATTTAACCGCTTATTTTATTACGATATGATTGCGTTAATATTTATTGCGATATTTTTGCGTCTAAATAACGATAAAACCTTTGAATATCGTCTTCTTCGGGACATTGCAAAATACAGTATATCCATTTGTTTTCGAATTTTTTACAAATGATGCGGAAAGCTATAATTTAAATAAAACATTTACTTTAATTTAACACAGCATTTATGCACTTATAACTGTTAGAAATACTTGAAAAATTTTATCGGACTACAACAGGGATGGGCAAACTACGGCCCGCGGGCCAAATCCGGCCCCTTGGAAGACTGTATCCGGCCCGCGGATAGAATCTTAATTTACCGGTCCGAGGCAAATTAAAAGAAATATATATTTAAATATTATATCTCCATCTCCTTTTCTACTTTGTTTAAATATTACTTTTTTTCTTCCTTTTGTTCAAATTATTGACGATCTTTTTACTGTCTCTATTTTTGTTTTACAAAACATAAATCGATGAAAATAGCAAGCACAAACACCTTTCAATCGGTAAAGTGTTAAACGCGGAAGTACTTTGGTAGTTATGCTGTAGATTGGCTTAAGAATCGTTATCTGTTTTTCGGGGAGAAGTATGCGAATTCAATATAAGTGAATCAGACCTCACATTTGGCAGACTGCGCATTTTAAGCTCCAGCCAGCGGTCTTTTCTTTTGTCGCGAATTCTAGTATTATTGATTGCGTATGGAAAGATTGCGGACATATAGCATCATTGTGAATAGTGGTTTTGAAATTGTTAAAAGTATAGCGTAGCTAGTGCTTGTTTGGGTTATTCGTAAAATATTTCAACCCCAAAATGTCTACTAAAAAACGTAAAGTTGATTCAGAATGCCATGCTTTTAATGATGAATGGACCTAGAAATATTTTTTACAGTTGTAAAAGATAAACCAGTGTGTCTCATCTGCAATGAAGCTGTAGCAGTCTTCAAAGAATATAACATCATTATCGAAAGTGAGTTTCCCGAATTTAATATCTCACGCCCAGAAAATCAGTGCTATGTTTGCTTCATCTTATATATGTGAACAAGTGTTTTCAACAATGAACCTTAGAAAGAATTATTTAAGAAGTAGAGTGACAGATGAGCAGTTAGCCTCGTTCCTTAGAATCAGTACATCTCACTTCGAACCTCAATATAAGAAACTTTTAAAAATGAAAGCGCAATTTCATTCTTCTCATTAACATATTTAAATTGTAATACATGTATATGTTTTTAAAATTTTAGAAAAATTTACCTTGGCCCGCCGAACTTTTTTTTTTCGATTTTTGGCCCGCGAACGAAAACGTTTGCCCATCCCTGGACTACAATGTCTGTCCCGAAAGTAATGCGCTCTATTTTCTTCTCCCGCGACTGTCCGTCGCACAACGTTGCCGGTTGCACGGAAGGGTTGGTGGAGTCTTGGGAACACAAACCGACCAGCGCCAGTCGGCTCCGAGCTCCTAGAGAGTCACATTTCCTATTTCAGTGAGCGCTTGCGTGAGTGCTCGGTCGAAATCAAGATGGAAAAAAACTCTCGAGCAGCGATACGCAAAATTTTGTTTCAAACTTGAGAAAACGCCATCGGAGACTTTTGCGTTGCTTCAGTCCTGATTTCCCCGCCCGACTTCCTTTTGTTCCCGAAGATTAAAAAAATTCCTCGAAGGACAGCATTTGGGGACCCTGGAGAGCATGAAGGCGGCTAGGACGAGGTTACTAAAAGACATACATGTGACGGACTTCCAGGACGCATATAAAGCATGGAAATCGCGTTGGAACAAGTGTATTAAAGCAAGAGGGATGCATTTCGAAGAATATTGAGTAGTTGTACGAATCAATTCAATAAATTTCTTTAAAAAAATGAGCGCTTTACTTTCGGGACAGACTTTGTATATTTAACCTTGCAAATGTAAGTTTTAAGGAAGGTTACATTTCAATTTTTCGTGTACACACTGTTAATACTATCTTTTTCACCTTTGTAATGTTGAAAATGTTGTTTTTTATCTTTGTTTGTGGCATTTCGTTTGATTTGGTAATAAATGATTTAATTTAATTAAAAATGAAGAGGTATTCATTCTGTGCTCCTGAATATACCGCAGTTCACTGCTAGGAAGCTTCAAAACTTTTTTCTTACCCTTACAGGGAAGGGGGAAAAAAAATGTTGATAGAGTTCGTTAACGTGTTTGATTTTTCTCTCATGTGTAGCGTGAAACAGCCATTTTGCTTTTGAAAGCCATCCATGAGGATTTGCTTCCTTATAAGCTAATAAAAAGCCTATGCTAGTTTTACCATGATTAAATAATCCATTCCAAGTCGACAGTCATGAGGATAAAAAAAAAAAAAAGCTATACTGTATCTGGTTGTTATGTCTCCGAAGTTAAAACAAAAAATTCCACTCAATACGAATGGACAGTCAACTAGATCAGACAGATATGGTATTTTTTAAAGATGTTTTGTAACTTCTTTTACGCCATTGTACTTTTTCCCGTTAAAAGAAACAGCATTTGCTCTGTTCGAGGGATCATCAGGGATCAGGTGAATGAGAAAAAGTAAACGCTGGTAAACTCCTCCCAGTGGTTTTCCTCCAGTGGCATTTAGTTTTTCTCCACATTATTCCAACTGAAATCTGAAACCGTGATCTTTATAAAGGTCTCTGGAAATATAATAAAAAGTTTTCTTTCCTAGATGGTCCGAAAGTACTTTGTTAAGGAATTACATGCTTTTAGAATAAATAATCCTGTACTTGAATTCAGATACTCTTGAAATAAATAATCCTACGTTGTTTTCTATAATCATGTTTGTATTGTAATTTATAGCTTACGATTTATGTCAAAAATTGTATTACACTTTATGTCAAAAAGTTCGCATACTTTAAAAAAAAGTTTGGTCATTAGAAATGTGTCGTGAACAATAAGTAAGGAAACATGAATAAGCGATTAAAATTAGATCAACCCATTTACTAAACAAATATAAGTCGAGTTATATATATTAATACGATGTGTTGCTGTCTTTGGTGGCAGTACATGAAGATATTCAGTGTGGCATGGGTGTATGAAAACACCAGATGCTATACTGCAGAATTTGATATCAGATATTCTGTAACTACTCATGACATTTATGCATGTTGAGAAGTGGTTACAACTCTCATCCTAATATATCTTATACGTGCTCGATAGTGAAAAGATCTGCAAAACTGACAGACCAAGGAAATATTGTTACACTACGTAGGCATTTTCTAGAAAGTTTTTCCTTTTTTACCGTTTGCTGATAGGTATTATTTTGCTAAAAAATGGCCCCGACAAATGCTGCAACATTGACAGTACAATAGGTTGCAAGATGTCATTGACGTGTTATCGTGTTGTTAGAATGTTTAAAGTTGATTGAGTATCGTAGGCACTTGCTTCCGAACGGTAATGCCAAGTATGATGGACCGTTTCAAAAGGGACGTATCCATGACGCATCGGGATTTTGACGCTTTAGTGATCACTAGGATTTTTTTCCTTTTCGCCTTCTTTAAAATTACAAAGAAACGTGCTTAATTTTTCTATTATACTGTTTCGTCCCGGAAACATTTCTCCTTTCAAGCGCAGTGATTTACTTAGCAGCGCGGGGGAACAGACTACTGTCGTAATCTTTTTGAGTTTAGGTCCCTAACCCTCAACAGTTAGCCATTCGCTTTATCACTTACGTCATTCAACTCGCCTCAAGGTTCATTAAAAACTGTGCGATGACTGTTGCGGAAACTCTGTAACCAGTCATTCGATGCTGTAAATTTAGTTTGTCATAGTTTTCGAGATTTCTGTGGTATGGTTTTGTATCATTGGCTTGACACATAATGTTTTTCCTCCCTGACTGTGAGAAAGCACTTTGAAACTGTTTTATTGAGACCACATAAATACAGTCAAGTCATTAATACTGTAATTATGTATATCCACAGAAAATTCACTTTCATTACGAGAAATATTCAACAGTTAATCCGCAGTACAGCATAAACAAACAAAGAAGGAGAATAAATGCGTTTTAGCCGTCTACAAGTCACTAATGGAAAAGTTTCTGTTAAATTATAATTTTCTATTTAAAATCTTGGTTTCTTCTGTTGGATTTGACTGCTTCTGTTTAATCTCTGGTTGTTTGTATGCCACTTTCCTTCCCCCCCCCGATGTCATGCTGATTTTTGTTGCATGTTCATGAATACGCGCGTGAAAAGCGCAACTGATAAGAATACCGAACATGTTCAAGTTCGTACATAAAATTTTAATATTTACATAGAAATTTTGAGAAGCTCCGTATGATCTTTGGCTAGCTTGGCCCGCCTTTCGAAGGAAGGTCTTAGATGTGAGTCTCAATCCAAATATATATTCTCAGCCGTATCCGATTATAATTAGAACATTTTAGTAGCCACATGGTGATGCTGCCCTTTCTAGGCTCCTCTTCCTGTCAAACAGAAGGGGGTTAAGTTTACTATGAGAAAGTATTATACTTCCAAAATCGCAAGTTGGCAAAAACGTCACTCAAACATGTTATCTGGTAAAAAAATTTCAGTATCAAGTAGATTGCGGTAGCAGATTGATAGCTTGCCATTCCGCGAAAGCCTCTGAAGGAATTTTGAAGATTCTGGGTTCGACTGCCTGAGTTTCTGTCTCCTCCGAAGTAGAACCCTTGGAAGTTAGACTTCCTCCTGAAGTAGCAGTTTTCAGGAAATGACATACGTCAAGTAGAAAAGGGAAGGGCGGATTCGAGTCACAATCAAATTCTAGTTCAGGAATTAGATTGATTGACTTTGATCATTCAAGGCTAGATTGCGCCTGAGTCTTAATGTTCGATTATAAGAAACCAGCCAACGATCTCAAGGGAAGGGAAATGCGGTTGTAGCTTTCTCTTTCTCTCTTGAGATGTGTTCCCGGGTTCGAGTCAAACTATGTTCGAGTCCAATACCCATGCTTGACAGATTGTTAACATTTTCGTATAATTTCAAACATTTTCTGAATATCTGTTTGTCTTGGATATATAGTTGAATATACAGAGTGTCCTCAGACTTCCTGAATAATTTTAGTGGCTAATTGTTTGGAAATGGAGTAACATATATTTGGGACTAGTCACATTTTCACAAGCTAAGTTCAAAGTTTTTGTGACAAGTTAAACAACCTCTACATGCAACAAAATAGGGTCTGGTTGATGGTCCTCCAACCGTAGCAGGTGTAATTAATCATGTATCGCGGTAAACTCCAGCTGTTATTTTGCAGCATCCCACACCAGTCGTTTACTTTCAGGCTTGAGACTTTTCGGGTCCCCAAATCCTCGCATTGTGTATATTAAACCGAAACAAATTGTTGGGGGGGGGGGAATTATATACGTCTAATAACACCACAAAAGTTTACAGCATTACCTCGTACAGGGTGCTAACAATAATGGGATAAAGTTGTTCAGGGACTTTTTGGACACCCTATCCTTAACAACCATGTTATTAGTTCCCGGATGCAAGGTAATATTCAGTTGACTCTGACTCGGCGTTTGGAGTTTTCTTAATACTGCTGAAAAAGAACAGATGCGTTTTCACTTTGGGCTTTGGAATTACTCAACGTTCGTGTATTTCTGTGTGTTTTCTGCAAATATATATCTTGAATAAAAGTCTTTCGTATAATCTCTGTAGTATAATTTCTTGGGTATTTCATGGGCTCACTGCCTTTGTGCACCAAGTCTGGCACTTTGCAGTGACTCTTGTGATTGGAATATTCGCAACTAAGGCCATGTTTATTTGATTCAAGCTTTTCTTCAGCTCTGTACTATATATAGTAATCTATCCACATTATTATATTTGTCATAAATTCTTTATCTTTGTTTATTTTAGCTGTTGGTTACCCCAAACATTGTAGGTTTCTTCGTTTCGATCTGTTTCTCCTGTACCTTTCGTTTTTTCCACATAGTTTGTAGAGCTTAATTTACACTAGTTAGACAATCTTTTCAAACTGAATATTTTCTGCGCAATCCTCTGAATTCTAACATATTCTGAGAAGTCATAATATTGTATAACTTGAGCCTGAAACGTACTCAACCTCTTTATTCGTTCTTCAATGCTATATAAACTTTGAAACATACTGCAAGGCACCCAAAACGTATGATATGGTCTCAGAGTCTGCTCTGCTGGTGTTCGTGCCAGTCAAAGATAATTTTAAATAATTGTCTCTGGAGACGTATCGTTTGAAAGAATGGCATTTTAATGACGACCGTTTATCATCAATGGTGATTATTTGAAGGCTGTATTCAAATGTTAAAAAAAAATGCTACTTTTACTTCGGATACTGTAATACTATACAAAGGGCACGTTCACCAAATCAATAATCTGCTAGCGCTTGACTATACGAGTATGAGTTGACATTTGCTGGAGATTGCTATCTTGCAGTTGAATGGGACGATTTATGTACGTTTGTTAACGGTGATTCCAATATCAATCTTGTATAGTAATCCTACGAGATTTATGTTATTATCCACTGATTGCTATGCTGATGATTTCAAAGCCGTGGAATTGTTCATTACAAACTCTTATCATTTGGTCATTTTAGACTGCTGCCGATATTTATTGCACGGAAGTCAATTCATGAGTTTATTATCGTGTTCGCTCCCCACCACCATCACCAAAATTATTGTACATTTACACGATCACTGAAGTATCATGTTGCTCACATGATAAGCGACAAGATGCATTCTTTAGCTGGAAGCATTTTATACCCCATTTTATTTTTCTGCCGGACTAATGTCCCGATTGTCATCTTTTCGCTAGCCTGGATAATCATTTTCGGAATCATTTTCAGAACCAGAGAAACTTTAAAAGAGCAGTTTTTCACCTCCAGAGCTCGTGACTGTCATAGAAATGATATCAAAAAGTTTCCCGCTGAGAAGTTTTTGAGATGAAAGATAACTAGTTTTAGGAAAATATTGATTTATTCTGCTTTCCTCTCTCCCTTCGTTTGTGTCTTCAGTCAAATAATACCGGAACTTTCTGTATAGTAACCTAATAAAGCGCCTATTCTCTTATATCAGCAAGTAATGTGGTTTCGCATTTTCTAAATCATGTTTCTTGAGTAGCTTTCCTGAAAACTCGGATATCCTACTTTCCTTTTTCGTCTCCTTCCTTCGTGGCTCATGTTCCTAAATGACAGTTTTCTTGCTTTTCTTTTCATTGATAAACTGTATTCACCTCAGCTATTCGAGCACTTTTAAGAATTCCACCAATTTTTATTCAAACTGATACATCTGTCATGTTATATCAGTCATACAATGCAACCAGTTTTATTCTTTCGGAACTGTACTCTTGAAAGGTTCTGTTTAAAATCTTTCATATTGTTACGAAATGACCAGGTGCGGTAAGATAGCTTCCCCGCAAAGCAGGTTTAGGGTTGCCAGAAAATGGCAAGGGAAGGCAGGGTTGCCACATTCGGCGAGAAATCGTCCATTTGGCGACAGAATTGGCGATAAACTATGGACGCATGGAGAACCTTCTGGAACGAATTCTTACTGGTTTAGCCCAGAATGCTCTCAAACACAAGCCAAAAGCTATATAAACCCTGCTGGTACGCGGAGAGTTAATAGCGTTTCGTCTAGCGTGCTGATAGTCAGTCAGTGAGCGAGTGTTTAGCTGGTCGTCGACTGCATCGAGAGCGTTTCTTAGTGTGTGAGGAGATGGTGCATTGTCGAGTTTCATCTTGGAGTGTGTTGAGCTTCGAGAACGACCGAACCTAGTCGGGAATTGTACTCTGGTGTATCGTTGAGTGCATCGCGAGTTCTAGCGTGGAGAGTCTCGAGAGTACGTGGAGTTCCGTGAACGACCGAGCAGAGTCGGGAACTGTACTCTGGTGCTTTGCTGTGAAGCTGTCTTCACGTTTATGGCCTAATAGTCTGAAGGCTGTGTCGCTGATTGTTCCAACTTGTTTGTAGTAGTTCTTCGACGACTGTAAAAGTGTTTTTGGAGCTGTCTTGAAAAATACTAGCCAATAAAGTGTGTTTCGATACTTCATCGAGTGTTGTCGTTATTCACCCCAAATCCGCGAACCCTTAACGTACGTAAGAAGAGAAAAACGTAACAATATGTTGTTGTCTGAAATGGATGAAATTGTTTTCTTCTTACTAACCCTCTGGTCTGAATAACATCAGATCCAGAAGTTCATTCGCGTTCATAATTTCCAACACGAGATTAGGTCTCTTCAGCAGATCATCAGGCACCAAAGCGACACATTTAAGTAGATATTGCGAAGTAACTTTTTTACATTTGGCACAAGTGAGAGAAGTTTTAGTACCAAGGGAATATCTGAGGGTCTTTAAATGTTCTGAAATCAACCGAGCCAGAGCCGTGTGGTCCTTCTTGTCATCCTTAAAACTAATAACAGTACCAGAACGTGCATTACGATACCATAAGTGTGTCGGTAGCTATCTTCAAGAAGTGTTAATTAAAACCTTTCTTCTCGAGTATAGTTAAAGGCAAATAAAAGGCTCAACATTAACCTGAGGCATGGAAGTACCCTCTTTTGCCAAGTCTATTACCTATACCTTTTTCAATAGCTGAAATCATTGTTACCTCAGCTTTGTGTTGTATGATCAAAGTATCTATTATTTGAAAGTTTGAACACTTCTTACTAGACTCCCTTTTTTCTTCTACTCAACTTAATCCTCCCGCCCCGGGAATTTCTTCTTCAATTTACATCATCATCATGCCCGTTGCGGATATATTTTATCTAATAGGAAAGTTTCGCTTAGGCATTAGAACTCCTGTGTAACACTTAAGTATCCGGTTAACAAAACTATTTAATTCCGCGATATCTCTGATAGAAGTCTTTAGAGAAGTTCTGTGATTATTTAGAAACAGCTCTGGATTGTATTTTATGTTTAGCATGTTGCTCCACCTTGCATCGCACATCCGGGTACTTTTGAATAAATAATAACAAATTATTTTTGAATTATTATATTTACCACAAAACGCAGCTATGCTTAAATAAATGCCAAAGTAGTAGTTGAAATATTAATCACTTAGAAGATACTTTTGTTGAAAGGTAATTTCAGTTCTGGTTCATGCTTTTATTTAGATTTCGTTTTTATTTATTTTTGATGTTTTCTATAAATTTTAGCAATTCTTGGTTTGCATTTTAAAGCGTGAAAAATGCCGTAGACTTACTAAACGATAATAGCAAGATTTGAATAGAATGAGAATAGCATAAATAGCACTACACACTTTTAAGGAAAACCTTTCAAACCGACAAAGATATAGAAACAGCTCTTCATTCTTCTAGATTTCTCTCAACTCTCAGCTAGGGGTCATCCAGGAAAAATTGGCACAATTTGGAGGATTTATATTTTATAAAACTGTCTTTCGTGTACTTCTAGAAAATCATGAAGGTTTGGCTTTGATTTTGAAAAAAAAAAAAAAAAAAAAT
>KK115358.1:686564-707333 GCA_000611955.2 Stegodyphus mimosarum
GCAAACAACTCTTCTCCGCTTATGCTTTCCTTTTCTAAGATGTCTACGTCGTACTTTAAAACCAGTAGATATAAAAAGTATCGTATTTAACAATGATTGAATAAATGTCTACCGAGATGATTTGACATTTGTGAAAATAAAGATTGGCCATTAGTTAAAACCCAGTTTTGTTATTCTCGTCCATATGCCTTTCCACTTACCCTGTCTACACAGCCACGTCGACTGCTGGAAATAAAAAATACCGGATTCTTCCTACGCAATTAAAATACTACATATTTACTATATATGTGTATATATATATAAACCAATAATTCACAATAAATTATAATAAGAAAACTTTCGAAATACCATCTCCAAGGAACAGAAATTCAATTTAAAATCATCACTGAAAAAGGTAGTTGTTAGAATTTTAAAATATAATTTTTTTTTTATTCCTCCTTTGCTTCAAAAACGGTAAAGGAAAAACTTAAATCGCAAAGATGCCAGAATCAAAAGTAAAACTTATTTAAGTATAGAAAAACCAGTTATTGTCATTGACAGCAGATTAATCGCCTTATCAAGCGGATAAACCAATCTACTATCAATTAACAACTAATAAAATAATAAATAAATAAATGTACAATAAATACTCAGAGAATGTTTCATCTTATTTCCAAGTAAGCATCAAATTATTTGCTAGATTCAAATCATAATCCACAATTGATACTCAATCAAAATAAAGATGTTATTCTACTTAAACCAAAAAAATCCTTTTAAAAAGCAAATAATCTTTAAAATTAAAGTTTCTCGCTAAGAACACAATTAAATTGAAAGAGATGCTTACTTTAGAAGACATATCCCCTACACTGCCTTTTCATCTCAAAAACAAAAGTACTTATTTAAGAACAAATTTTAAAAATCATAAGAAGACTAAAATTAAATAATCCATAAAATTTAAAGTTAAAAACTGTAGAAAATAAGAAATTTAAAAATCAAACAATGAGCAAAAACTAACCAACTTGCCTGTCAGATTTTAAAACCAAATGATTGGAATGCAAGTATTAAGTGATGAAAGTGAAAGGGTTATAAACCAATAATTTGTAAATACAAAACTTTCTATATACCATCTCCAAGGAACAGAAATTCAATTTATATAAAATCGCTATAATATTTCTTTAAAAAATAATACATTGTAGTAACATTTGGTGGTATTTGAAGATTGAAGAGGACAAAAATTGAAGTTTGAGATTAATAACACCTCTGGGACGCCAATATTTAAAACAAAATATCCAATCGTTTTGCATTAGGAAATGGCTAAAGCTTTCCACTCATGTATCTCTCTGTATCTGTATATGCACTAGTTTTTATTCTTAATTTTACCTTACAAGATTAAGATCATACCATGCATGAAATTAATAAATAGTAGTAGTAATAAAAGATTCGCGTTTAAAAGTATGCCATTGGGGCTTCTTATCTGTCTGGATACGTGACATAGAGTCGTAACGCATATGTTATGCAAATCTTTGGGAAGTAGTTTTGTTGTGTGTTTCACACTTTCTTAAACCTTAAAAAGGTCGAAAATTCTAATTCAGTAGTAGCAGTTGATTTCACTAGGGCATTACTCAGTAGGCCGAGTTTCTGTGGCAGTTAGAACTGCTTTTAATTCCCCCCCCCTCCAAGGTGGACATTTCTGGAACTTTTTATGTTGAGCATATTTAACGCTGAATGTTATCGTGATCAATATTCACTTTTGTTGCCTTTTTGTTGCCACTATTATCTTGCTCACATAAATTTTCAGCTGTGATGCTGAGGAGGCAGTGTTATTAAAAGTAGTAAACGTAAGAAATAAAACTGTGGGAGTAATATTCGTTGTCAGATTGTACTCAAGCCAAGATTTACCTGTTATATGATGTTAAAAGCATTCTCTCCCTTCTTTTTCCTTAAATTCACTCCCAGTACGAATGTTTATAAAAATTATTAGATGGTATATTATGAATCGCATGAATTAGATGCATTATAAATTACATCAATTAAAGCTGTTGTTATACTATAAGACAAAGATACGAATTCTTTCTGGATACATACATTGCTTTTAGATTGCTCATGTAGTTAAGCAAGTATAGTTATAATTTTGAAAGGTAAGTTAAGGATTATATGGTATGACAAGTGCCCACTTGTTAAAAATGGCGATCCACCTCACCGCTTGGATAATAAAAATTCTGGTAGTGAAATTCAGCGTAACACTCTCCCCCCCCCCAAAAAAAAAGTAAGAGGTCTTTAAAGTCAAATACATAATGTTAAGAATTTTGAAAGATTTTCGTAAATATATTTTAAATTCGAAGTGCATATAAATTCTTGTTAGATTAAAATAAAATCTTGATTCTAATTTTTAACGGAAAAATTAATTTTGTTTATCATCCAGATCATAGCAATACAGTACTTACTGATGACAGATTAAACTGTACGAAAACACTGCATTTTTAATAATAATTTCATATTTTTCAATGCAGTAGAATGATTAGTATAATTATTTGAAATTATTACGTTACGCAAAAATTGTGGACTTTAGCCGACGATTTGAGTAACTATATGTCTGTAGCTGTCTGAATTGAGAAATTAAAAAGTAATAAATATTGTTCTTAATATTTTGTATCTTTATTACTTCCTTGGACACAGTAAGAAGGAAGTATTGTAATCGCGAGAAATTTCGGGTATCATATTTCAACGAAAATATCCATTTTGACCGCTATCGAATGCAATTTAACGATGTTTTTGCGTGATATCTGTCCGTAAGAGCAGACTAAAGGACTCTTTTCCCCCAAACTATCATAAAGCGGATTTAAAATTGGTTCAGAAGGGTTTTTTTCATGACGTCTGTACGTACATGTGTGTATCTCGCATAACTCGAAAACGAGAAGCCTTAGAACGTTGAAATTTTACATAAATGACTGCTATAACATGTAGATATGCACCTCCTATTTTAGTTGCAATCGGCCTGCTCAAAAAGTATATAAATATATGTATATATATAGCCACTCGGCTCAATGAGCTCTGTTTCTTTATTCTTATATGTTCGTAAATTGTGCATTTTTTGCTTTAAAAATGATTGAATTAATTGTTCTTATCTTCCGGTTAAGGTTTTCATGCCTTTAGTTAACCTGCATGTTATAGTTGTAGTATTATCAACAATTTAAAAGTTGTTTAAGTGCAGCTAAGCCTAATTTTTTTTACCATAGCAGCCATATTTGTTTACATTTAAATAGCAGAATAGTGGATTTGTTGCCAATCTAGAGAAACTAAGCTTCGCAACAACAAAGTAACGTCTTCTTTTATTATTGCGAATTAAATTATGCTTAATCCGTTCTGGAATTATCATTTAAGTTATTAAATTACCCCATATATTGACTCAGCGTCCACAGTAAATTCAGTTTCTACGCCTTCAGTGTCTTTTTGCCGAGTAAGACCAAAAGCAAACTTTCAGTTTTGTGCACGGAAAAATCTGCCTTCTTGTCCGCTGGCCGAATTGCTTGTTTTTGCGTAGAAACTGTAATTTTAATTGTAAAAAATGCTTTTAATTGTTTTATCTGCATTTGGTGTTTTATGTTTTTCTGTATCTTTCAATTCTTAATATAGATATTTTGAGTTTTTATGTATTTTTGCTTTGTCGCGAAGTGAGAACTGAATTACATGAATGAGAAATATATCTCTAATGAAATTCGAGAAAATGAGTTTAAATGAAAGGCAGGAAAAAATGCGTATAATTTAATACTCCGTACAAAGAAGCCATGTGGTGTACACATCAGATTTTTTTAAATTAAATATCTCTGTAATATAATTTGCAGTATATCCAACTGATTGTTTTTATGAACCTTTGAGTTATTATTATAATTAAGATTTTTGTAAACGCCACGCATCTTTCTAGAAAAATTTTTTATGCGGTTAGTTTATTAAATTTTAATTTCGTGCTCAAAGCAAGTGTCTCACTCCCTCTACCCTTGTTTTTTCCCAGTACCGGTGATATCTTTGATCAGTGCGCTATTGAATAATAAACTACAATTTAATTGTTCTATGATGTAAACGATTACGAAAGAACAATGAAAAATATGTTGTTCTCCCTTCCTTCTCAGTTCAGTTTTCTATGTTCGAGAAACCTACACCTGGAGAGGCAAAGCCTTCTGTGCCTTCAGCTGTTTTAGAATATTCAGTTTCCGTGTACTTTCAGGTGTAGACAGGAACTGACTTTTTCCGCTTTAGCAACTGATCCAACGCGTTCTGAGCTTCTTTTTACCCATTATTGTTCCCCGACGCTTGACTCATGCTATTACCGCGAATAAATGTCTTGTGGTGGGAGGGGGGACGACAACTGGCACTACTCTTCTCGTTTCGCAAATGGTCAGCATGTGTCAGCTCGAGAGGGGGAAAAAAATCGAATTTGCATTGTGGGAAATGGTGTAATGCATGATTTCATCGCTGCAGCAGTTGCTCATTAACACATTTGTCTTTGTCACGCGCTCATATGGAAATAAATGATGGCGTAATTATTTCCCATGAACTTCCGATATTAAAGCATTTGCATTGATGTATTCCTTCGTTCTGATTTTCGTACTCGCACTTTCATTCTTGCAGTTTTGTAATTTAGAATGGAAGTAAAAATTTTGTATGAAATTATGTCGCTTCGTGTTGTTTCCAAATCTCTTCTTGATTGCGATGTTCTGTAGTGATGAAATGCAAAGCTTTAATACTGAAAAACTTCATCATTAGTTTTAAATATCAGTAGTGAACATTTTTGTTATTTTAACTTCAAATGAAATGAAGCATACTGCTTTTCATTGGGATCACCAGACACCTTCCTCTGTAGAAATTAGAACTGTAGAATAATTCCCTCTCTTTCTGACGAAGTTATGACCAATATTTTTTTAATGCATTCAACCTTTTTACTTCCTTGTGCGAAGTAAAGGAAGTATTGTAACCACGAAAAATTCCGGGTACCATATTTCAAAGAAAATATCTATTTTGACTGCTATCGAATGCAATTTAACAATCTTTTTGCCTGACATCTATAGGTAAGGACAAAATAAAGCACTCTTTTTCCCCGAACGAATTATAAAACTGATTTAAAATGGATTCAGAAGAGATTTTTTCGTGGTGTCTGTACGTACGTACGTATGAAAGTATGTATTTCACATAACTCAAAAGCGAGTAGCCTTAAAACGTTGAAATTTTATATATAGGACTGCTGTAGCATGTAGTTATGCTCCTCCCTTTTTGGTAAGACATATATATACATACCTATATACCCAATGTGTTACTCGGCTCCGTAAGCTCATTTTTTTTTTCATTCTTATATGTTGGTAAATTTTTTGCTTTGAAAATGTTTGAATTATGTTGGTCTTATCTTCCGGCTGAGGTTTTTATGCCTTTAGTTAATCTGAATGCAATAGTTGTAGAATTACCAACAGTTTAAAAGTTGTTTAAGTGTGGCTAAGCCTATTTTTTTAACTCATAGCAGCCATATTTGTTTACATTTGAAACATAGCAGAATAGTGGATTTGTTGCCAATCTAGAGAAACTAAGCTTCGCAACAAAGATAACGTCTTCTTTTATTATTTCGAATTAAATCATGCTTAATCCATTCTGGAATTATCATTTAAGTTATTAAATTATCTCATATATTGACTCAGCATAGCGTCCACAAAAAATTAAGTTAGTTTCTAAGCCTTCAGTGTTTTTTTGCCGAGTGAGACCAAAAGTAAACGTTATCTTCTGTGCACCGAAAAATCTGCCTTCTTGCCCGCTGGCCGAATTGCTTATTTTTGCGTGGAAACTGTAATTTCAATTGCAAAAATTGTTCTTTAAATTGTTTAACTATATTTATGTTTTATATTTTTCAATTTTTAATAAAGATATTTTGAGATTTTATGTATTTTTGCCTTGTCGCGAAGTAAGAACTGAATTAACTGAATGAGAAATATATCTCTTAAAGAAATTCGAGGAAATAAGTTTAAATGAAATACAGGAAAAAGTTATTATAATTTATTATTCCGTACAAGGAAGTTATGTGGTTTACACCTCAGATTTTTTTTAAATTGAAATAGTTATGCAAAAGCCCACTGTTTATAAAAACTTTGATTTGATTGATGAATTTATATACAACGAGTATCTTAGCAAAACTGTGCCAACTAGTTATCGAATGGAAGAAGTTTCTTGGACCTGGAAAAAACATATCTGCATTCATGATAACATCCTTGGTGGATGTAAAAGCAAATTTTACATAAATAGCAAGAACGTGGAATAAACTATTGATTCTTAAAGAACACAGCATCACATTCATGCCACGTAGTTCCGGAGTTCGCTTATACGTTGCAGTTGCCAGAGGTGTTACTTCGTATTTCGGCTATATGATACATATATATGTAATATAAATTCTGTCGATACTTGACGATTCTCTATATGTAATATAAATTCTTCAGATACTTGACGATTCTTCACGACGTTTGGTAGTTTTATACGATCATAAGATGATATCCACAGACAGGCGTGACCAAAACAACACATTAATTTATTCTTGCTGCGTATCATTAGTCGCTTGTCACTCCATAGTTTTTCGTAGCATACTACATTTTTTAGATAGTGAATGACATAGAGAACAGAGCGATGCAACAGCACATTTTTGCTCAGCGAGAGGAAGGCAGAAAATGATTGCTTATTTCAGCAAAGAGGTATTGGTAGAGTTAATTTCTTTCTTTAAATTTTTAACGGTGATTGGACAGGAATTATCCACAATGATACTCTTATCTAATGGCGCAATGTGAATTAATTTCCAGATGACGCAGACAGGAAGGGGACATAGCTAAATTAAAATAAAAAATTGAAAGGATATTGCTAAATTAAAGTTAGTAGTTTTTCACATTTTTCATCTCATATACAATACTCTCATATATGATACTCATATAATTTCATATTCTAAACTAATATGAATTGTATATTCTAAACTAATATGAATTGTATATTCTAAACTAACGTGAATTGTATATTCTAAACTAATATGAATAATAATAATTCTAAACTGTTTTTATTTTCATATGT
The DNA here is from genome assembly GCA_000611955.2 of Stegodyphus mimosarum. NCBI lineage: Eukaryota > Metazoa > Arthropoda > Arachnida > Araneae > Eresidae > Stegodyphus > Stegodyphus mimosarum. Next base: position 693,630 of record KK115358.1, read on the forward strand.
TGAATTAAACGTATAGCTGATGGAAAGATTGGCATATAAAGGTAACAATTAATAGTAACTGTTTTTGAAATAAATACGTGGAAAGGTAATTAAATCCATTTAGAGTAAGAACTTGCTATTTAGCAAAAATGAACGCTTTTTAAGTTTGTATTATTAGCTATAGTGCTCGAAGGCTGTTGGAAACTTTAAGCTACGGATTATTAATATTTAATGCAAGATGAGAGGCAGACTGTTTCCAGTATTGTCCGAATTCCGTGACGTTGTTTTTCAACAAATGAGGAGGGTCAGTTTCAGCAATCCTCAAAATAATAACACTGAAGAATGACAAAACAGCTATGAGGAGTTAAAAAGCTTGTGAAAGATTTTCGATTAAATAAAAAAACTGAATAAAAGTTTCCTTTCGGAGAAAGAGGGCTAGTTATTTGCGCTACAGTGGAAGAAAGGTCTCTAGGAGGTGTTGCCTAATTCCGTTGTTGTTTTCGAGTTTACTTTCGTACGCAAAATACACTACCATTAATACACATGCATGAGAATATTACATGAATCAGAAGCTAGAATGGCGCGAAAATTGCTTTGCTTGTCTAAGATAAATACAAAGACAGCAATAACGACACAAAAAGATTAAGCAATGAAAAGACGCATCGAAAAAAATTGTACTTTTTTTTAATGAATGTAAGATTTTCGTTGTTCGTAGGAAAAAATCTGCCCCCACACAACCATCCGAAAAAAGGTCTGTTGTGCGTGTGAATTAATGAATTGATCAGCTTTTTTTTAGCAAAAAAGTCGTTACATAAGTATTTTATGCCCTCTCTGAGGTTGTCCATGAGTCAAAGCAGCAAAAATTCTTCATGAACGTTTTTGAAGTATCCTGTTTTTATTTCCGAAATGATCCGTTTTTCAGTCCATGATGAGCTCTGGAATGATACAATTTCGTCTTCCTAATGTATTCCATGTATGTCTTGTTAGATTCTTACCTAGATAGTTGGATGGCCCTCGCATTCCCTGGATACATTTGTTTGGAAAAGAAACTTTTAAATCAAATCAGCAACGAAGATTGCTGGATGCGCTTATTTTCATCGATAAATATAAATTTCAGATTTGAAGCACATCAGAAAAGCGGGATAGAAAATTGTCTTTTATGTCGTCTTGTCCCTTTCACAACCTTCATAAGAGATTTGGAATTCTGTGTGTCTGTTCTACATTATCATCGGCTGTCACAATTAACTGTCATCCCCAAGTTAATTCTTTCTGTCGCGTTAAAGGAATGGTAACTTTTTCTCTGTTATCTCCATATAGGAAGCGGTGATCTTACTCATGCTGAAGAGCATATTGTCTCAGTGTACCAGAATCCAGTTTCGATGTTCTTCACCTCTCCATAAAAGTACATAGATGAATGGAATAGAAACTGCGAGTGGGTTTGTAAAGGGTTTAACTGACATTTATCTGAGCTAACGGAGACATTTCGCATATCCGACACTGCTCCACGGTGTCGAGAAAACCAGTGTTTTTTCACTTGAAAAATCTAAACTTCACGTATAGCGGAGCTAGTCGACGCATGGAACCTACTCCATTAGCTCAGATAAACCCCAATATGAGTCACTCGTAAGCAGTCCAGTCTAATATACCCTTCTGCAAAGTGTAATGAAAAGTTGCTTACGTAATTACTTCTAGAGTTTTGTAGTTATGTTTCTGAGACGTTATGCAGTTGGGATGCTTTCTTAGCAGGTGGTGTTTTAAAGGTGCTGGCACTTTTACGGAAGTCGTCGAGTGTTCCTCTAAGTAAAAACTTTTAGCTGTGTCTCGGCATAAAACCAATTTTAACTCTTAAAACAAGCAGTCTGCGTAAAGGCCTTGCATCGTCATATGGACCATGTTGGATAGATATTCTTTGCTAGTCAAAAATTTATGAGCAATTGCCACCTTCTCCTTGAATGTACTTGGAAATATGTCCTGCTTGATGTCGGAAGATCTATAGTTTGAATCCCCACGAGAGCGTAGCTGATTTCTCACATTTCTGGCTCCAAAAATTCCAAATAGCTCTCCAATGACGTTCGACTAAAATGTGATAGACGACAGTCGCAAGATCCGACTGGAATCTTAGCGATGACGCTATTAATTTTTCACATTTTTATTCTGAATTGTCTAAAAGTTATACAATATAGCAAATTAAAAAATTACGTCATCGGCAGTGTCCTGGCGTAACAGTTCCAACACTTTTATGAAGGTTGCTTTTTCCAAGTCATAAACTGATTCTTCAGTAAGTATTGCTTGTCGTTTTTGGATTCCGCGAAACATTAATGAATTTCAGAATCAAAGCAGAACCTTATACATGAACTAGACTTTTCTCCCGACTTCTGGCAAAAATAATTTAAATAAGATCTTGATTAGTAAATGATCGATTGCTTCTTGAATTACATCGAAACGTACAAAAACTCAGAAGAGCGATGCCTTGAAGATTTTCTGAGAGAGCTTCATTTTCCATTATACACTGAAGTTTAATTTCCATTAGTTTCCATGCAGTCAACTCTTTCAACCCTTGGCTTTAAAAATGCAATTAATTTCCAATTAATCTAACCAATTAAACCCCGGTTAATCATACTTTATCTGGAGGAAGGAAAAACGTTAAATTTATTTCTTGCTAAAGGATGGGAAAATTACTGAGAACAGAGCAAAATTTCTACGGGAAGTAGGTAGGATAATAAAGTGATCAGTAATTAAAGTATGTAGAAATTCTTTTTATCCATGATAGTGTGTAATTTAATTGGACATAACCTGAAAGTTAAATCACCCATTAAAATTAAATTTTTAGTACAGCTGTTAATCTTCTGTTTCCCATCTATAGAAATGCAAGAGTAATATAAACAAACAAACAAAAAACAACGACAGCAACAAAAAAAAAATGCATTTCTGTTTTGCAGTGTATTGTTCTTGCTTTGAATGGTTATTTAATTTACCAAATGACTGTATTCTCAATTAAACTGCTTAAAAATATAGGTAAGTTATTAATGATATTTTATGTTAATTATAATGCAATTATTCCCCTCTCTTCTTTTTTTTTTAGTCCAAAGGGGCTTTGTTCCTGAAGGACTATTGTTTCCGTTTTGCGATTTTGCGTCGAATCACTCTGAATGTCCGTTTCACTTTTCAAATTGTTGCCACCAAGTATTATCGCCCTGTATTATATTTGAAGAAATTAAATAATCAAGAATCTGCATAAATATATGTATGTGTCTCGCACTGTGATAAAGCAACGGTACCTAGAGCCATCCAATTTTGAATGACGTAATCGTACTGCGAATATGGCCATCTGGAAGCCAAATTTGAAATTTGTTTTATTATCTATTTCATATTTTGTAAAACTTAACGAATTTTTGATTAACAAACTCAAGGATTTCAAAGCGAGCAATGGCAACGTTGTACAAAAAAAAAAACATTTTTATCTCCAGCGCGTGAGACTTGTACGGAAATTCTAAAAATATTCTCAATTTAAAATTATTTTGCGGTATTGTTCTTGAAATGAATTTAATGGTTTAAGTGCAAAGAACATAATATTTAATAAATAAAGGTAACACGCAAAATGTTAAAAAAAACGCCCTTTTGGATGTAATTTAAAATCTGAAAACTTTCAGATTTTCTTTTTTATGTTACGTTAATAAGTTTTTTTTTTCCCCATTCCTGCCGAATTCACTGTAATTTTTAGTTAAGTTGGATGTAGTTTTGACTACTACTTTGGTTAATTGGGTCTACGTTTTAAGTTTTTTTATTGGTGCATATTTTTGGAAATCCAGCTATTTTTGGAAACCAAGTGAAGTATGGCCATTTGGTTTTTCATTTTCCCCTTAAATTAAGCCTTGTTTATATACAAATATTTTGCTTTAGTCACGCTTTTAAATTATTTATGAGCAAAATTTTATCTTTGTAAATTGAAATTTCTATTTTTGTAATCATTGTTTACGATGAGCGGTGAAGAAAGATGGATATCAGATTTGCTATGTGCAATCTCATTACAAAAGTAAACATGTGTCTCCTTCGGTTTTCAAGAACTGGGTCACAAAAAAAATATTTTTATTTATGAGAAAATAGAATACATTGTTGTATCGTCCGATTATTTATATTTAACAAAGCATTTCATGTTCAGTCATCTTACAGATATTAAGTATACTGGTATCTGAAATGTTTTACTTCTTTGAACTGGAAACTTTAATAGTTTGTGCGTTTGAAAATACACTCATGTCCATAAATTAAGGATAATTCGGAGTCACGCGGAAATCGAACTCTAAAATAAATATATCACCTGTAAAATCGCTACACACATCTTAAGAATCATATGCAAATTTCAGGAAGTAACCAGATGACACCGATGGTACGTCACAATGACGAGAGTGTAAGAGAGTGATATATAAGGAATACAGGCAAAGAAGTAAAATTGTTCGCAGGCGCTTTATAAGCATTTCAGTGCAATAACCGAATAGTTATGACACAAAGGACACATTTGGATGATTTTTTACGTGGTAGAATTATCGACCGTCTGGAATGTGGGCGTACCCAACTGGAAGTATCAGACGAAATTGGAATTGCAATTTCTGATTAACAAACTAAATGATTTCAAAGCGAGCAATGGCAACACTGTACGAAAAAAAAAAAAAAAAACATTTTTTATCTCCAGCGCACGAGACTTACGAAAATTCTAAAGATATGTTCATTTTAAAATGATTTTGCGATATTGATTTTTAAACTTAGTGAAAATAAATGAAGTGAAATTTAAGTGAGTCATTAAAAAAGCTGTTATTTTCAAAAGAAAAATTATTGCATTTTTAGTCCAAAGTGATTTAGTCCCGAAGGACTATTACTTTCGTTTTGCGATTTTGCGTCGATTCACTCTGAATGCCCGTTTCACTTTTCAAATTGTTGCCACTAAATGTTATCGCTCTGCATTAAATTTAAAAAAAATGAAAAATCTGCATAAATGTATGCATGTTTCTCGCATTGTGATAAAACCTAGAGCCATCGAATTTTGAATGACGTAATCCTACTGCGAATATGGGCATCTGGAAGCCCTAATTTTGAATTTGAAATTTGCTTTATTATCGATTTTATGTTTTGTAACATTTCAACGAATTTCTGATTAACAAACTCAAGGATTTCAAAGCGAGCAATGGCAACGTTGTACAGAAAAAAAAAACATTTCTCCAGCGCGTAAGACTTGTATCGGAAATTCTAAAAATATTCTCAATTTAAAATTATTTTGCGGTATTGCTCTTGAAATGAATTTAATGGTTTAAGTGCAAAGAACATAATATTTAATAAATAAAGGTAACACGCAAAATGTTAAAAAAAACGCCCTTTTGGATGTAATTTAAAATCTGAAAACTTTCAGATTTTCTTTTTTATGTTACGTTAATAAGTTTTTTTTTTCCCCATTCCTGCCGAATTCACTGTAATTTTTAGTTAAGTTGGATGTAGTTTTGACTACTACTTTGGTTAATTGGGTCTACGTTTTAAGTTTTTTTATTGGTGCATATTTTTGGAAATCCAGCTATTTTTGGAAACCAAGTGAAGTATGGCCATTTGGTTTTTCATTTTCCCCTTAAATTAAGCCTTGTTTATATACAAATATTTTGCTTTAGTCACGCTTTTAAATTATTTATGAGCAAAATTTTATCTTTGTAAATTGAAATTTCTATTTTTGTAATCATTGTTTACGATGAGCGGTGAAGAAAGATGGATATCAGATTTGCTATGTGCAATCTCATTACAAAAGTAAACATGTGTCTCCTTCGGTTTTCAAGAACTGGGTCACAAAAAAAATATTTTTATTTATGAGAAAATAGAATACATTGTTGTATCGTCCGATTATTTATATTTAACAAAGCATTTCATGTTCAGTCATCTTACAGATATTAAGTATACTGGTATCTGAAATGTTTTACTTCTTTGAACTGGAAACTTTAATAGTTTGTGCGTTTGAAAATACACTCATGTCCATAAATTAAGGATAATTCGGAGTCACGCGGAAATCGAACTCTAAAATAAATATATCACCTGTAAAATCGCTACACACATCTTAAGAATCATATGCAAATTTCAGGAAGTAACCAGATGACACCGATGGTACGTCACAATGACGAGAGTGTAAGAGAGTGATATATAAGGAATACAGGCAAAGAAGTAAAATTGTTCGCAGGCGCTTTATAAGCATTTCAGTGCAATAACCGAATAGTTATGACACAAAGGACACATTTGGATGATGTTTTACGTGGTAGAATTATCGACCGTCTGGAATGTGGGCGTACCCAACTGGAAGTATCAGACGGAATTGCCCAGAGTGTCATCTCCAGGCTTTGGCAACGATTCCAAGATGATGGTAATGTGAGTAGACGCTACAGCACAAGTCGCCCCAGAGTTACAACGCCGAATGAGGACCGGTATTTGGCAGTTACTGCCAAAAGAAACAGACGGAGCACAGCCTCAGACCTGTTCTCGTCAACTCTCTTCAGCCAGTGGTATGACAATTTCAAGGCAGACCGTATACAGACGCTTAGGGCAGACTGGTCTATATGCTCGTAGACCTGTCACATTCCACTTACTGCAACTCACTGTCGCCTGCGGTTAGCCTGAAGTAGAGAGCATGCATTGTGACACCGCAACAGTGGGCTTGTGTGATGTTTTCCGACGAGCCCAGGTTTAGCTTGCAGTCTGATTCTCGCCGGACTCTCATATGGAGAGCTCCAGGTACCCGTTACCACCAAGAAAACATCATTGAACGACACCGTTACGGTGGTGCAGGAGTGCTCGTTTGGGGTGGAATTATTCTGGGTTTCAGAACTGATCTGCATGTTAAAATTGGAACCATGACAAGCCAAATCTATCGGGACGTCATTCTGGAACAACATGTACGTTTGCTTCGGAGCGCGATGGGCGCACAATTTGTGTTTATGGATGACAACGCCCGTCCTCACCGTGCAAACATCGTAAGCGAATGCCTTCAGTCGGAGGATATCACCCGTATGGACTGGCCAGCATTGTCACCGGACTTGAATGCAGTAGAGCACGTATTGGACATGCTTGGCCAACGAGTTGCAGCCCGTCAACCTCGTCCTACATGTCTACCGGAACTTCGGAGAGTATTGCTTTTTGAGTGGTGTAATATCCCCCAAGATCAGATCGATAATTTGATACTCAGCATGCCTAGGCGTTGTACGGACTGTATTGCATCGTCTGGGAGACATACAATGTATTAACAATCATACCAACCATGTAATATTGGTTTTTTGTAAATAGGTTTTTTTTTTTGTAATTTGCTCCAGGGAGAAAAAATCGCTAATTTTTTTATTTAATAATATCAAACATATAGCATCTTTTTTGGCTCTTTACCTTTTGTTTAATAAATAAGCTTTACAAATAAGTCAAATTTGTTTTGCTTCTAACTCTTTCTTTGCCTTATTTTGCATTATCCTTAATTTATGGACATGAGTGTAATTGAAAGGTAACAATCCTTATCTGAATAAAGTTCAGCAATTAGTCAAATATAAATATACCAATGTAAAACTTAAAATAAAGGAAAAATCCAACCCTCATTTAACATAGATTTAGAATAAAACTATCGATTTCGAGAGCTATCAGATGCTGGCCTCTCTTCTTCTGAATCTTTTCCCCCGAAAAAAAAAATTAAAGAAGAGAGGAATTCAGTTTCCTTCTTCTTCAGAAGGGTTTCTCTCTCTTATGGGGGAATCAGTCTTGTTTCGGATGAACAAATAATCAAAACTCTTTTTGCTTCTAAAAAAAGAGTGATCTGTATCCGATCGCTCTGGAAATCTAGAATTTTATTCAAAATGTGTTCCAAACTAAGGCTGCATTTTTGCCTAATTTTATTTGTCTACCTTGAACTTACATAACCTTTTTTGTTACGTTCCTTATCCTTTTTTGTTACGTTCCTTATCCTTTTTTGTTACGTTCCTTATCCTTTTTTGTTACGTTCCTTATCCTTTTTTGTTACGTTCCTTATCCTTTTTTGTTGTTACGTTCCTTATCCTTTTTTGTTACGTTCCTTATCCTTTTTTGTTACGTTCCTTATCCTTTTTTGTTGTTACGTTCCTTATCCTTTTTTGTTACGTTCCTTATCCTTTTTTGTTACGTTCCTTATCCTTTTTTGTTGTTACGTTCCTTATCCTTTTTTGTTACGTTCCTTATCCTTTTTTGTTACGTTCCTTATCCTTTTTTGTTGTTACGTTCCTTATCCTTTTTTGTTACGTTCCTTATCCTTTTTTGTTACGTTCCTTATCCTTTTTTGTTGTTACGTTCCTTATCCTTTTTTGTTACGTTCCTTATCCTTTTTTGTTACGTTCCTTATCCTTTTTTGTTGTTACGTTCCTTATCCTTTTTTGTTACGTTCCTTATCCTTTTTTGTTACGTTCCTTATCCTTTTTTGTTGTTACGTTCCTTATCCTTTTTTGTTACGTTCCTTATCCTTTTTTGTTACGTTCCTTATCCTTTTTTAGCCTAGATTGAACTAGTTTTTGTATCCGTAATCGCAGTAGAATTCCACGCCCTTTTTTGGTACGTTTCGAAGCGAGTTCTCGGTTTACATCAATTTCATTTCTCCGTTAATTCATCTTCATTCCGTATAAATGGTGGATCGAATTTAAATCTACTGTCTTGGTTAGTGAGTGCATTATTTTAGCATATGGAAGATGAACAGCTTTGTATACAGACATTGTATGCTTTGACTGCTCTTGGTTGAAAAGCCGAAGAGTTTCGGAGAACTGATTTCATTACACTTTTGTCAAATTGATTTAGATAGTGAAAATATCAGGGTTTGATTAAGAGAGTTGGGACCTTGGATACATCATTCTGTTAGCAGTCCACTTGCAACGGAAAAACAAGATTTTGGGAAATCGTAAAATGAAGACAACTTCAAAGTCTTTTGTCGTCCGGTACATTTTCACTCCTAAATTTCTGGCGCCATTCCTGGGATTAAAGAAGTAATCAGACGGTGCAAAGGATTAATAAAAGAGAGGTTTGTTTCTGAGGCTGTCATTCATCGGTATTCATATTTGAAGAAAATTGTAGAAAATGGCTTTTCGAGTGAACACATTAGAAGAATTAAATATCGAGAAAAAGAAGATACAGTAACTTGTAAGGAGCTTTTGGTATGTGGGAATATAAAAAAAAGTGGTGGAGTTAGCGTCCTCTATCTCATCGTTACCCCATAGAAGGGGAACTGTGCGCAAATTACTCCTTAAAAAAAAAAAAAAAAAGTTTTAAGCCCAAAGGGGCGTTTGCTCAGAAGGGCTGTTAGTCTCGAAACGGCATTTTGCGTCGAATTACTAAAAGCGTTGAATCATTTTTCAAATAGTTGCCACCAAATATTATTGCCCTGTATTATATTTAAAGAAATTAAATAATGAAGAATCTGCGTGAATATATGCGTGTTTCTAGCATTGTGAAAAAACAACGGTACTTACAGCCATCAAATTTTGAGTAACGTAGTCTTCCAACGGAACATGGGCACTCGGAAGCCCGAATTTTTAATTTCGAATTTGTTTTATTATCTATTTCGCATTTTGTAAAACTTTAACGAATTTTTGATTAAAAAACTCAATGATTTCAAAGTGAAGAGTGGGAACACAATGTGTAATAAAACATTTTTATCTCCAGCCCCGAGACTGTCTATCGGAAATCGTGAAGATATGCTGTTTTTAAATATTTTTAGCCCAAATGCTTTCGAAACATGTATATGCGTGTAGATGGAAAAAAAAAAAACGCCTCTTTGTACATAATATAAAATATGAAAGCTTTCAGATTCCCCCTCGCGTATGTTTGACGCTAAAATCCTCCTGACTTTTTTTTTTCATTTACGAATTGCTTATTTTTACGAACTGTAGCCCTGGTTCTAAAAATCATCCCATATGCTGTTATTTCCGCACATTTTACGAATTAAAACTACACATTCTCTCTCTCTCTTTTTTTTTTAAACAGAAATTGAAGTTTTCCATTTCTTTTCAGTCTTTTTCGAATACCGAAAATTTCGAGCGAAAAAGCGGTATTTTTTTTTTTTATTGTAGTTGAAAGAGGAAATTTTCTAAACTTTTATACTCCCCAAGTTGATAAAAAAGAAGACAGGAACTTGCATTCTCTGGGGAAGCTGACCAACACATTTTTGTAAATATCGAAGGAATTGCAATAGGAGAGCTCTGTCGTATAAATGATAATTTTAGCAGGTCATCCTGTAGGCGTAGAATGTACAGGTGCAATAAAGTAATTCAGATTTTGCCATTTTTTATTTGTGCTAAAAAAGAATGATGCTGTTTGTCTCTTCGCTTGGAATTTTGATTTCTAATTTCGCCAAACAAAAAAGAAATCCACCCGCCCAAACAAATTGTAAGAGGGAAAAAAAATTAAAATGAATGGATGCTCTAATTTTGGCTAAAATAGAGATTGAAATTGCAAAAAAGTATGAGATTAACTTTGTGGAATTTCTGTGGAATTTTATTGAAGCTTTTTAAAAAAGCAAACAAAATATAGTGTTTATTTTTATTTTATTTATGTATTTATTTATTTTGTGTGTGGGGGGGAGTAAAATCTGTAAGAAATAAAAATGGTGTTAAATTACATATATTTAATGACATTCATATTTTAGGAATTTTCTTACTTAGTGGAGTCCGTAAATCTGAGAGTCTGTTGTAGTTGTAATGCTATTAGGTTATGTGTATACGTGTAATGTTTGAAACTCTACTTGTTTACTGTTTTTAATTTCTTGGCTGTAGTAAAATCGCTTTAGTGCTTACAGTGTCGCCATCTTCCCTTAAATCTGTAGAGCTGAAATGTGTGCTGAATGTATGAAATGAATATCGAAGCTTGAGAATCGTTATCTCTAATTAACGAATTTTATTGACTGTAGAGAGTTTCAGGGGAATATAATTAATCAACTAAAGAAATTATTAAAAGCCATTATATATTAATTACAAATTATGTGGTATTATAAAAGATATAAGAATATTAAGTGCATTGTTAAATACAATTTAATTTGTTGCTAGTGTCCAGCATGTCTTCGTTAATGTTCGTAGTTCATTTTGAATAATGATTTCAAATATGGTGTAAAAATTGCCATGAGAACAAAGTAAAGTAAACTTGTATTTTCCCGCCCTGCTTTAGATGTTAATTCCGGAATCATTTAGACAACTTACCGTTCTGTTTTAACTTCCAAATAGAATAAGCCAAACTCAGAAGGTTTAAAATAAATATTTTATTTACTCGTTAACCTTATGGTTACACAGGCTATGCAATAACAGAAAATCAAATCTCTACAGTTTGCAAGAAATTCGAAACAAATGCTCAAGTAAAATTAAAATATTAAATTCAAGGTAAACCGTTCTTACCAAGCTTTGGCTCAGGTCCTCAGTCTGTCGCGACGCAGTTAAGCTAGCAAAGCTAAAGCGACTTGATTACTTAAGAATCGACTGTTTGTTTGCTTTGTTGTAGAGTAATTTAGTCTTGCATCTTGTAGTACGTTTTGCAGATTTCGTGTTACGGCGTGTTATAAAACTTCCCGGATATATGAACCCTAGCGGCCTGCCGCTGAACCAATCGAAATGAAATTTCAGATGTTGTTATTCGAAGGTATCCGCTTGAGATTGTGATGATTCAAAACAATAGATCTCTCACTGTTACGGTTATAGGGAAAATTTTTCGAATGGCAACACCCACTAATTAACAAGTTTTCAACAACATCTGAAATTGCCGATAGGCTGCTAGAAATTCATATATCCGGGGGGGGGGAATTATGACCACACTGTACTTGGAATGACAGTTAATGATAGTTGCCAGAGGCTTTCCCTCGAGCTCAAGAATTCTACGCTTTGCTAATTTACATCCTGGTGGAAGCTGACGAAAGTAGAAGTGCAGACAAGATAATATAATCACATGCAAATTAAAAAAAGTCCTATAAAATAAATTTCATTAGCTGTAACATCCGACATAGTATACGATTAAAGTTTAAAAAAAACTAAGAAATATTAAAAAATTAAAAACTATAAAAATTTAAAAATTAGCTATAAAAGTCATAAGATTAAACATAAAATGTACTGTGATCTTTGATATGCAGAACGTGGAAAAAGAATTCCTTCCCCATGTTCAGGGGAAAAAGGAAAACAAATGAAAAAATATTAATAATGAAAAATTCATTCATTGGCTGATTCTGGATACAAAAAACCAAGGATTTTTGTGGACGGGAGATTTCAGTTGATTTCAATGTTCCTGTTATGTAGAAAAATGCCTGAATTATTCTCGTTAAGAAATGTAGTAAGCGTAATTGTATTTATTTAGGAAAACTAGAATTATTCTAATATATATTTTGTTTCTTTGTTCTTTGGGTTAATAGTTTTGTTTATTATTTATCCACTAAATTATTTATCTGAAAACCAGTGCTTCAATGCTAATTTTTGTTTGCTAAATTTAATTGGAAAATTTCGGATATTCTGAATTCATTCATTTGCTTTCAAGCTTTTTAGAATTTGTGTAATATTCGTAAAAATAACGAATGAAAAATACTATGAAGCCAGCATTTTCTTCAGTGCATTTGGATTTATAAAATTTTCGTAAAAGAATTTTGGGGAATATACCATGTAAATTTCTACATTATCTTCAGTCTTTTTTATTCTTATAACTTTTGTAAAATTAACGTAGAAAAAATACCTTGCCCTTATTTTACATAGAAAAAGAATTCCTTCCCCATGCTCAGAGAAAAAAAGGAAAACAAATGGAATAATAGTAATAATAATAATAAATGGTTCATTCAAAATTATGTTTATGGAGGCGTGCTTTCAGGTTCAGTCTGAAACAATTTTAAGCTAAGCGGTTTCAGGTCTGAAACAATTTTAAGCTAAGCGGTTACAGCAAACCTACTTGTTTAAGAATTTGATTCCCCGGAAGTTATACAGAAACCAAAATTTTAAAATGAGATGTTCAAAAGGGCTTAGCAAAATGGTAGGGGGAAAAATTATAATGATATTCATTTTGTCTAAATTAATGCCACGTTAAAATTTGTACTTTTTTTAATAAAGAAGAAATTAAATTATTCATGCTGTATCTATGCATTTATTTCACCAGATTGCTTGCGCATGTGGCTTAAGTGGTAATATTCTCTATTGCATTAGGATGCAAAATCAGAGAATTGAAAACAGCATATGTTTCGAAGACATTTCCTTCGAGGTATTAAATAAATAAAATCAGGATTTCACGCAGTTTTGAGAAAGTGAAACAAATAAGTGATATGAAATTTTCACTCAAGCGCTGAACATGGTCACGTGATTGTAATTTATATTTTGCGCCATACTGTTATTTAAAATAATTTATTATAAAATTTGAAGGTCGAATTTTTGTTTGAAATTTTATACTTTTTGTTTAAGCCTGATGATAATTGATTTAATCATCATTATAAGTTGAGAAAATATTATTCTAAGGAACACTAATGCAATATTAATTGAAAAACTTCCGAGAAAATTCAACTGAAAATTATTGCGTCAAAGGAGTTTATTATTTTCTCAGAATTTATAGAAATTACGCTTAAAGTAATGCGCAGTGATGCGTGAAAAATAGTTGCCCACCTTGTATCATTTCACATAATCATTACTTGAAACCAGATTAGTAGTAACCGGAGGTACTCAGCCGGCGGAAGTGACGTCACAGAAAAGGGGGCGTGGCCTC
>KK115359.1:17296-31821 GCA_000611955.2 Stegodyphus mimosarum
TTTTGTAAATTCTACAGGGTTATAATCTTTTGCTCTGTGACGCAGCTCTGTTGTTCTAAATATTTTAGGTATTTTTCACCCTGTTCCAAGCCCTCATTAAAAGATATTTTCTCACTCCTATCAAATTCATTATCTGTGTCGGTGTCAGAATCGTTTTCTTGCTGTGGCGACTTCAAAACAGAGCCAATGATTTCGTCATCGGTTATCTGATATGCCAGTGTTGGCTCGCTCATCTGAACACGGCATCTATACTAAAAACCTCTTCTGGACTAAGATCTTTTCTCTGCCACTAACACAGAATCATTATTATTCAGTAATTATAACATCATTATTGGATAAATATTTTTTCTTCGGTATTTCATTCTCCATTCTGCGGTTTCTGGAACCTATAAATTCAATGTTTAGATTTTGAGAGGCAGTGCAGATTTCAGGTCGGCGGATTTTTGGTATTTGACTGTAATAATTTTTTGTTTTAAATAAAAATGCGTCACAAGAATTATCGTCTGCATTTGGAAATTGTGACTTATCTAAAAAACTCTGATGTGTGCACCACATGACTTCCCTATACGGAATATTAAATTATACACACTTTTTATTTCATTTAAAGTTATTGGATTTAATTAAATCTACTTCATCGATAGTGCATAAATCACAACGAATAAATGCGCTCTTTAAAATTCACTATATTTGTTTACCAAAGCGACACTCTGGCGCTAGCTTCACTTAGCAGCACCGCATCTCATTCATTTTATAACTTAGAATGCACGAAAATTACGTATATCATCTGGAGAATTACCTAATCGTTACCACATGTTCTATTCAAATACAAAAATAAATCTGAAACGATATGTAAAAGAAATTGAAAAAAAATAGTTTTTCACAGACTATTCAGTATTTCTCATTCAATTAATTCAGTTCTCACTTTGCAACAGGCAAAAATACATAAAAACTCAAACTATCTACATTAAAAATTACGAAGTAAATATTAAACACTTTTTTCCTTAAATAAATTCTTGAATGCATTAAGCATGATTTAATTCGCAATAATAAGAGAAGGCGTTATCTTTGTTATTGCGAAGCTTAATTTCTCTAGATTGGCAACAAATCCACTATTGTTCTAGGTTACAAATGTAAACAAATATGGCTTCCATGGGGAGAATGATTAGTCTTAGCCGCACTTAAACAACTTTTAAAATTGTTGATAATTCTATAATTATTGCATGCAGATATACTAAAGGCATAAAAACCTTAACCGGAAGATAAGAACAACATAATTCAATCATTTTTAAAGCAAAAAACGCACAATTTACCAACATATAAGAATAAAAAAGCTGAGCTCACTGAGCTGAGTAACAGAGTGGATATATATATATATGCATATATATATGTACTTTTGGTGCAGCCGATTGCAACCAAAATAGCAGATGCACATGTCATAGCAGTCCTATATACAAAATTTCAACGTTCTGAGGTTACTCATTTTTTAGTTATGCGAGATAAATACATACATACCTACGCACAGAAGCCACGAAAAAATCTCTTGAGACTTCATTTTAAATCAGTTTTATAATTTTTTGGGATAAAAGAATCCTTTTTTCTGTCCTTACGTTACGGATGTCACGCAAAAACATCGTTAAATTGCATTAATTGCATTACGTTAAATTGCACTCGATAGCGGTCAAAAGGGATAATTTCGTTGAAATATTGATACCCTAAATTTTTCTAGATTACAATACTTCCTTTCTACTTGGTACAAGGAAGTAAAAAATATATTAACAGTTCACAACTGAATGAATATGGCAGGAAGCTACAAAACTAACAACAATGAAGCTACAAAACTAACAACAATGTCTGTTAGAAATTTAACCATTCTTCATTTTAAACATCATTAAAGTATGTCAAATATCCAAAAAACGTAAATTTGTTTTTTTCCTTGATGTAAAGCTTTGAGCTAGCTTTGATATTACAAAATGATAGAATTTGCGTGGAGTTGTTTAATTGCCCGGAAGTCTTAACCACATTTCAAGCTAACATGAAGAAATCGGGGATTTTAACTACGAAGAATGAAACAAAACTCAGATATTAATGCTGAGAAACTTACAGCGGATTTAGAAGAATAATTTCCAATAAACGTTAACCCTGAAACCATTAGAAGAATCATTAGAGCACATATATAAGCGGGCGATTGGCAAGGGGCAATTGTTCATCAACAAGAAAACAAGGAAAATACGTACTACTAGCGCTGCCAAAATCTATGGTAAGTAAAGATTTTTCATATGAAAGCCATGTTATACTAACAAACGAATCATAATTTAGTACATTTTGGACCAATGACAAGTGTAGCAAAAGCTGAATAAAAAATTGAATCCGAAAATCATATTGTATATTGCTAAGTATGAAGGCGAAGACACAACGTGTTGAGGATGTTTCCCTGCTTCTGAAATAAGAAATATAGTTTTTATAGAAAATAAAATTGATGAGTATAAATGTTCTTAACGGAAAACTGAAAGCATGGGCAAAACTTTGAAATGCAGAATACATTCAAGTTCTATCAGGATAACGATCCTAAACGTACAGCAGTAAATGTTCGCTTGGGGTTGTTATACAACTGTCTTGAAGTTGTCAAAACTTCTTCACATTCTCTGGACTTAAATCCTCTCGAACATATATGGAGTGAGTTGGAGAACGAACAAAGACCTGACATTTCTTCGAAAGCTCTATTAAAAACAATTCTTACAAAAGAATAGTATAAAATAGAACACTTTTACACGAAACAAATTAGTTGAATCCATGCCAATGTGCTTGAAAAGTGTAATTTTAGCTGAAGGATATGCAACGAAATATTAAATGTCTTGTTATTTTCACATTTTTATTAATTATAACTTCTTGTTGAAAATGGTCGAATACTTTTCCGAGTTCATTTTCAGAATTTTTTAATACGTTATATTTTTTACAAAATTGTTTTGAATAATTTTTTTTCAAAACAACCAGATTTTGGAAAAGATGATCAATAAAATTCGTGAAAAAATAAAGTGATTTCTTTGATATTTAGTAAATAATATTGCACGGTTTCCTTTAGTTAAAATTAACATATTATTCAAATTTTTGTTATCTTTCCTGAACTCCTCAACTTCCCCTCGCATTTCCTCTCCAGGATGTAAATTTAAAGTTGAGTGAGTATTTAAACGGGTGAATCTTTGAGTGTAGTCAGAACGTGTTTTCGCTAGCCAGCGCATGCTTCGTTTCTGACCTTGCTGTTACGCTGATACGCTTTGTGGCCATTTGAATAATCGACAAGCCTGTTAGGTTTGTTAAGTCAACTTAAGTTAGCCGTAACTTAATGTGGTAATTCAGCACTATTCTATTTAGACTTGAACTGATTTGTATAATAACGTTTAAGTTCAACCGCAAGTAGGCGGTGTCACTGTAAAGCACGAAGTACGTGCCTTTCTGTTCTTAGTTAGAATTAATAAAGGGTTATTTTCATCCATCTGTGCTGGTATTACTTCACGCCTGTGCTAGAATTCGCCAAGTTCATTAGTAGGATCTAACTTAGTTTATGTGGTCCAAAAAGGCTAGATCTTATAATATTTACAAATAAATCTGGAAAACATAAATCTCCGAAAACGAATGTGAGCCATCGTAAAAATAGCATCTTATCGGCGCCACCTAAGGAATAAATAACTAATCAAAAGCAAGAGACTACACAATACGTCATTATGTTTGAGCTTTCTTAATTTTAAAATGTCAGAATAGTGTGTAATTTTACGTGTTAGGTATCATCCTAAAGAACTAAAAACTCTTGGTAGACGTTAAGCGACTTATCGCTAAATAACAATTGAAACTTGGGAAGGTTGTATAAGATCCTTTATTTTAAACTGAATAAGAACAGAAGTGCACTCCTGGAACTTACAACTCCTGCCAGCATTTATGGCGAGAAACTTAATAGTAAGTTTATAAAGTATCATTTAAAGTTCTAACCAGTTATTTTATGTTAAAAGTTATCCGATCAGCATAATTTCATTACCCTGCTAGAACGTAAATTTCTAGCTCGCGCGATATTCAAATGACGTGGAAAACAGAAAATATTAAAAAATTGTTTTAGAGGCTAAAATCAGACTGTGATCTACCTGTTTGAAGGCCACGTTCCTAAATTTGTCTCTCTAGCGATTTGTATTCCGTGGCGTTGAGTTAGGCTTACTTAAGCTGACTTCGATCAGGGCCAACTTGAGAGTTAGTTATACTGTGAAGCCGTTAAGCCATACTTAATTTCCTTAGTTTTAGTTCATCCATTATCTTTGATTTAAGCCAAAACTATTGGCTTCTGAAAGCACGAGTTGGTTCCGACTGTTAAACTTTATTCAAGTTAAATAAAGGGTCCTTTACAAACTTTCCCTCTATCCGTAGTACTTAGAAGACATAGCGAAAATTCACAAGAGTCTTTTAGAGCTTTGGTCTAATTTTATGCTCCCTAAGAAGGCCAGACCCTGTAAGTTCAAAATGTAAAACTTAAATTTAAATAAAATAGTAGCAGATGGCTACACGATTAATTTAACTCCAAGTTGGCTCAAAGCATAACTGGCGTGGAATTCAACTATCGGCAATTATAATGGAAGGTAGAAGACGAGAACTCTTATAAGAACCTAGTAACGTGGTCACTAGGGGCAGAGCACTCTCTGTCTTACAATCTCAAAACCTCACTCTATGCTAGGGCTCAGCGAGCTCATTTTTTTTTAATTCTTATATGTTAGTACAGCGAAGTAAATCTGCATTTTGGTGGGAAAATGGAAAGGAAGAATTGAAAGTACATATCCAAAACATAAAATAACTCGTTAAAAAAATTAAATAACTACATAGCATGATTTAAAACATTTCTGAAGCTTGGAATATATGTCTACTAGGACCAGATAGGGACTAGGTCACTAGGGCCAGATAAGGACTTTTGGGGCCATAGTGTATATTTACTTACTTGAAAAATTCCAAGTATCATATTTCAACGAAAATATCCATTTTGACCGCTATCGAATGCAATTTAATGACATTTTTACGTGACATCCGTACATAAGGACACAATAAAGGACTCTTTTTCTCCAAACGAATTATAAAACTGATTTAAAATGGATTCAGAAAAGATTTTTTTCGTGACTTCTGTACGTATGTATGTATGTATCTCGCATAACTCAAAAACGAGTAGCCTTAGAACGTTGAAATTTTGTATATAGGACGGCTATAATATGTAGTTGTGCACCTCCCTTTTTGGCTGCAATCGGCCGCACCAAATATAAATATATATATATATATATATACCCACTCTGCTACGGCTCAGCGAACTCATTTTTTTTATTCCCATATGTTGGTAAATTGCACATTATTTGCTTTAAAAATGATTGAATTAAGTTGTTCTTATCTTTTGGTTAAAGTTTTCATGCCCTTAGTTAATCTGCACGCAATAGTTGTAGAATTATCAACAATTTAAAAGGTGTTTGTGCGGTTAGGCCTGATTTTTGTTTACCATAGTAGCCATATTTGTTTGCATTTGAAACTTAGCAGAATAATGAATTCAATTTCTGCACCTTCAGTGCCTTTTTAAGAGTGGGACCAAAATTTGTGCACCGAAAAATCCGCCTTGTTGCGTACTCGCAGAATTACTTGCTTTTGCGTAGAAACTCTAATTTTAATTGTAAAAAATGATTTTTTAATTATTTTAATAGTGTTTAGTGTTTTATTTTTTTATATTTTTCAATTTTAATGAAGATATTTTGAGGTTTTGTGTATTTTTGCCTTGCCGCGGACTCAGAAAGAATTAATTGAATGAGAAATATATCTCTAATGAAATTCGAAGCATTAATTTTAAATGAAATGCGGTAAAATTTGCGTATAATTTTATATTCCGTACAAAGAAGTCATGTGGTATACGCATCGGATTTTTTATATAAGATTTTGAGAATGTCTTTGATATTTTAACAGTTCATTTCGGGGATAATTTAAGTTTTCTGTAGATATAAATCAAAATACGGGAGGCAAATTCTTTGAAAAAAAATTTCAGGTTACATTCATTTGAGTATTTAAGTACACTCTACACGCAGAAAAAAATAAATAAAATAAAATAAAAAGGGATGGTTCAATATCTTCCGTTCTATGAAATTTAATTTGCTTTTTTCATGTCTCGAAAGTGTCACTTAGGATAAATGTTAGATTTACATATATATTTGCCCTAACATAGGTATTTTGACACAAAATCGGACTTTTTATAAAATGACAAACTGATATTTTTTCCATATTTCGATTCTACGACTGCATCAATATTCAATTTTATAAAATTTGGTGAAGCATTTAAAAATTTAACTGGCGTACTTTTTTCAGATTGCGCCAACGCTTGCGAAATTCTTAATTTATAGTAAATTACTTTCCTTTCACTTGTTTCAATGTGCACGAACGGGAGAAAAAACGGTGCATCATTCATTCTTTCAAATAATTTTAACAAAGTGCGTAAATCACGTGTTATCGATTATAAAAAAAACTATGCCTAATTTCCAGTGGCATAGCTAGGGTTCCAACGTCTGGGGACAAATGAAGAATTTGCTCCTCTTTCTGTGTGCCAAGAAAGAAAAACATTTCATTAAAAAATTCCGTAGCATCAATATGGCGCCGCCTGAATGCTGCACCCGGGGACAGATGTCCCCCCTTTGCCCCACCCTAGCTATGCCACTGCTAATTTCAAAACGCGCCAGTATATAAATTCACATATGTCTTCCGAAATTTTGAATAAAAATCTCTAACGTTTTACATGTATGCTGACAAATACATCTACTTTAAGATCATGGTAAAAATTTTATAGGTTATTATTCAAAAACATTTTTTGGTGAAATTTATAAAAATTACTAAAAAATACAAATTTTAAAAATAAATCGGAAAATATTCGCGAATTTTATTTAGATTAAACCTAAATTTCGAACTGTAGAAGTAAGTTTAATAAAAAAGTAATAAATAATAAAGTAATAATTAAATAAGTTTAATAAAAAAGGAAAAAAAAGGAAATTTGAATAAATATGTACCAATTTAATTAACATTGAGAAGAAATCGGTAGGTCATTTCATAAAAAATTTAATTTTGTGTCCGAATACCTACATTAGAACAATGCTATATATAAATCTAATATATATCCTAAGTAGCACTTTCGAGGCATAAAAAAATGCAACTAAAATTTCGTCAACTCGCCCGGTAGAACGACAGACACAGAACTGTCTTTTTTTTTTTTAGCCCAAAGGTGCAATTCACCCGGAACGGCTATTAATTTCTTTTTGGCATTTTCGTCCACTATAAAACAGCGTTTCACTTTTCAAATTGTTGTAACCAAATAACAGAGCTCTGCATGGTATTTAAAGAAATTAAATAATGAAGAATCGGCATGAATGTACGCATGTATCTCGTACTGTGAAAAAACGAGTGTTGTGTCGAGAATTCTGTATCGCGAAATTTAAGTGTGCTTAGTCATTTAATTAATCAATTATTTAAGCACTTTTATTTGTATTTGATTTTTTTAATTTGAAATTCTGAAGACCATACTGAGTATTTGTAAAGAATGTATTTAAAATCTTTAGGCAATTATTTTTCTTCAATGGTCTAATTTTCTAATGAAGAAAGGGGAGCGTCTTTTAACGGAAATAACATTTGTGGAAATAGCTGTTAAGATAACAAAATGGAACTGGGGACAGTATAGTATTGTTTCCTATGTCTTTTTGTTACTGAGCAGTAAAAGGAGTTCGTAGTTGGCCTTCCCTCATTCACTTGCACTCTCGCTTTGTGAATGTTGCAAAGCTTAAAAATCAGTTCCCTTGGAAGAAAGAAGCCGTTGTAAATTTGATCTAGAAAGGGCAGTTTTTATTGTTCTCCTTAGATTTTTCCGCTTGCTAGCAAGGGGGGGTCGAATTTTTAGTCTCAAGAATTCTCACGTGTTAGGATGACTCATCTGCAGCTGCTCAAACGTCGACTGTGGACAATGACTCTATTTTGATTTGTTTGATGAGGTATATTTGTTCAGTTAAATTATAGTGAAAGTCTCGGGTTGACGAAATTTAATTTTATGTCTTAGGTTTTGACCAGTAATATTAAATGGGAGGGAAAACCGAGTTTTCCTTGGTTCTTGGGCGAGTTTAGAAGACAGCTTTTGAGTAGGGTACAATTTGGCAGGAGAATAGTTGTCACACAAAGAAAGGGCGTTTGCTTGCGGCCTAGCTTCGCCCTTGCAGGCCGGCTCGCACCTGCGGTCCGCGGACGGGTGCCGCAGTGTGACAGAATCGTGGTAGAAGGGTTGGAAGATTTAGGAAGTTCCCTCAGGCTCTTCTGATAAAGAATTTTTCCTTGCTTGATGACAAGAGTTCTACACAAAAATATAGCATCGCTTCGTCTTCATCATCTTTCTCCGAGAACTATTAATAGTCATTCTCGAAGTGTTGCTGATAGAAGGGTTGGAAGATTTGTTGCGTGCGTACGGGTTCGCAATGAACTGAATGCACAAGTCGTTAAAAAGTTAACAAAATGTATTCTCTTCACAAGAAATAAAACAGAAAGCTGAAATATTTTCTCAGAGATATTCGTACAATATCTCAATATCTCAAACAAGAAAACTCATTAAACAGAACTCAATTCAAAACACAGAAACTAATTCTATCTTAAAACGAAATCGCTACAATCAATAACAGCATTAACTAAACAGTACAGTTCGCCTAAAACAACAACAACTGAGCCGAGGGCTTTTAATTCGGCTTTTATAAGCTTTTTAATTATTCAAGAACATTCTGATAAAATCTATTTATATATTTTCTTGATTTTTCTGGATCGCAGCAGCAATTAGGAGATATTTATTTATTAAATATTAAATGCACGCGCTCTTGTATTTTTACTTTTCCGACGCAGCTTTCTTTTCAAATTCATCTGCGTTGCACGGGAAAATAAAACAATTTTAATTTCATTTCTAAATAAATAGTTAAATAAATACGAAATCCGTCACACTACCCCTTCCCAAGGACTGCACGTTCCGGGCAATACAATCCCTGGACACGAAGCCAAACTTACAACTAAAGCATCAGTGCAATAATATGCGTTACATTACAATAACAAAATAAGGAATAATTGCAATAAGCAACTTTCAGCAAATCAAATACGATCAAATACTAAATACAAATCAAATACTATCAAATATCAAATACAAATCAAATATTAAGTACAAATCAAATACTAAATACAAATAAAATACTATCAAATGCTAAATACAAAAAGATTCCATGGTCTTATACTTACCATGGTCTTATACTGTTTACAATTATATACACTACGTACTACGGCCATAGTATGGAGCTAACTTGTCGTAATAAACGACTTTAAGCTTAGAGTTCGATGACTTACGGATCCGTATCATGATGTCGCTCAACTTGTTTAGGACTCTGTACTAACCATCTCAACGTAACTGTAGTTTCGGACAGAGTCCTTTGCTTCGAGTCGGATTCCACAACCACAACTTGTCTCGTTCGTTGAAACTATGTCCAATAGCTCTCGTGTCGTATCGATCGGATCAACTTGGCGACGGATTTCTTTTCCGTCGCCAAGTTGATTCGCTCATGTGCAGAATGGTAACTTCAAAACGGGCCTGGACATCTTGGATGTATTCCTCAGGCGATGAAGGCGCAGCCGTTGGGCAACCAAACAGGAGGTCACAAGGCAGACGAAGGTCTCCACCGCTGAGCATCTGGGATGGAGAATCGCCGGTAGTCTCGGGTTTCTCTTCGACCCTAGTATGATTTCGGCAGTTTTCGGAGCAGGGTCTTTCAGACAACGCGTAGGCGTTTCGAGGTAGGGATCCCTTCTGCTGATGGATAGTTAGTTATCTCCTCTGATGCTGAAAACAGTTTGTCGTCTTTGAAATCCAAGGAAAAATTGTATTTCCATAGAAAGTTCAATCCGAGTATGCAAGGATCTATAATATCCGACACATATGCCGTATGATGGTAGGCAGCACTTCCAAGAGTGATGTTCGCTTTTAACTTCCCATCTATGTCGATTTCCTCGCCGGACGCAATCTGGAGAATAACACAGGATGTCGTCCAAATGAGTTTATCCTTATAATTGGTGAGCTAAATCTTTCCGAATGAAGGTAACATTAGCTCCTGTGGCAATGATCGTATTGCAAGGAACTCCATCGATACACCCATTGATGGATAGCCCATTACTGTTGCTACTCACTGCGGAAATCTTGAGCGCTTTAAAACGGGGTTGTTTACTATCGCTCAAACTCTGCTCTGCGATATGATCATTAATTTGCTTCGTGCGTCGTTGCTGGAAAATTGTCTTATTTTCCGTACCCCGGGGTGTTCTGCAGTTCCTTCATACGTGGCCTTCAACTGCGCAGTTCCAGCACTTTGGTTTCTTGTCACTCCATTTCCATTTCATAACCTTTAATTTTGTGTTTATATCGTCCGTCTTATTTTCGGTGCTTCGCAATGTTCGGCAGTTCTTTCGCATGTGACCTAAAGCACTGCAGTTCCAGCACTCTACGGTCGGTTTCTTATCACTAATATACCGTCTCAAGGCATTGGCTTGTCTGGATAAATCATCTAAGCGAACCATCAACTGATCCACTGATTCGTGGACTTGCAAAGCTCTGACTGGGTGGCGATCTCTACGAGTTGCTTGCTGGGCTGCCTCGAATTTCATGACGTACACCAGAGTACGTTTTAAGTCCTTCACATCAGCCATTCGCAGTGCTTTCTGTATTTCAGGAACCCGGATGCCGTTGATGAAGTATTTCAGGGACAGGATTTCCCTTGTATCTGTCAGACACTCCAAAAAGAAAGGGTGAGATAGTCTTTCAACATGAGCTCCTGGAGTGTTTCGGTGAGCTTCTGTTGACGAGATTTTAATTGAAGCCTACTGTAGTCTTTCAAACATTTCTTCCCAAAGCGCAGCTCCAACACGCCGGATACAGCTTCGAAATCTAGCGTTTTGTTTTCGGGAAGAATCTGAAGGACATCCGCTGCGTCTGCTCGCGTAAGACTGCCTAAGATGACAGATTCTAGCTTGGGGATTCCATCCGTTCTCATCCGCCGCTATTGAAAATTGCGTCTTATACACTTGCCAGGAGGTCTTCCCATCATATGTCGAGAGCTTCAGAGAGGGACGAGCAGGCATTGGTAAGAATTTAAAACCAACACTACTGCTCCTTGCCGTCGCTACGAATTTCTTTAAATTGTCAACTTCTTTGGCAACTGCAGACACCTGTCATCAATTTGATGTTCGATTTGGTGTTGTGCGACAGAGACCCTTCCTTCAATTCGTTGCTCCACAGGAGAAATTATTCCTTTACAGAATATGTTTTTTATGTTCTTTTATTTCTTCTTCCATCATATGTGGATAACTTCAGGGAGGAACGGGAAGGCACGGATACAAATTTAAATCCATCAGAATTGATCCCTCCAACTTCTTTGGCAACTGCAGAAACCCTGTGATCAATTTGTTGTTCGATATGTCCTTGGACGACAGAAACTTTTTCTTCAATTTGTTGTTCAATTCGCTGTTGGACGGCTGAAACTCTTTCTTCAATTCATTGCTCCACAGCAGAAAGTCTTTCTTGAATTTCTCCATTCAACTTTAACTTCAACAGCCTCTATCCTGCCTTCCATAGCCTCAGATTTGTTTTCTATTATACAGGTAATCTCTTCTTTAACTGCCTTCATCTCTTCTTTAATAGATGCTTGACCGGCTTCTGGCCAGTTCTTACTCTTCTTTAACAGATTTCATCTCTTTCTTAACGGATTTCATCTCTTCTTTAACAGAATTTTCATGTCTTCTTTAAATGATGCTTGGCCAGCTTCCACCTTTTCTTGGAAAGCAGGAAAAGCAGTGACGAGCTGTCTCAATTATTCATCCATCGTTCTCGTGAAAGGCATTCAATCCCACTTCTGACACTAAAAATTCTTGCGTGCGTAGGGGTTCGTAATGAACTGAATGCACAAGTCATTAAAAAGTTAATAAAATCTATTTTTTTCACAAGAAATAAAACAAAAGGCTGAAATATTTCCTCAGAGATATTCGTTCAATATCACAATATCTCAGAAACTCAACAAACTTTAAACAGAACTCAATTCAAAACGGAGAAATTTAATCCAATCTCACAGCGAATTCGCTACAATCAAGAACAGCATTAAGTAAACAACACAGTTCGCTTAAAACCACAAAACTCAGCTGAGGTGTTTTAATTCGGCTTTTATAAGCTTTTAATTATTCACGACAAGATTCTGGTAAAATCTGATTTTCTTGATTTTTCTGGATGGCAACAACAATTACGAGATATTTATTTATTAAATATTAAATGCACGCGCTGTTGTATTTTTACTTTTCCGACGTAGCTTTCTCTTCAAATTCTTCTGCGTTGCACGAGAAAATAAAACAATTTTAATTCAAATTCTAAATAAATAGCTAAATAAGTAAGAAATCCGTAACAATTTAATAAAACTGCATGTCGGAAAAAAAGCCATTGTCTCTGTATTTATGTATGTTTTCGTTGTTGTGACTAAGCTCGCTTGTCTGAAATCAAAGCATGAGCACGAAATTCGTCGTGGGAAGGAATCAAGATTCTGCCTGTCGTTGGCAGCAGCCCTGGGCACTATACAGGTAGCAGTCCGACTTTGCTGAGTTCCGCCTCTCCTCCAGTTTTGAAAAAGAGCAACCCGGAGGGGTCCGAGGGTCTCCCACCTCTCTTCTCCTACCACCGACTTCTCGCGAAGACTTTCGACTCGCCGCATATTTTGTGTGTCCAAATGCCGCATAGACACTTTACATTTGTGAAACATCACGCCTCCTGCCTGAGGCTTTCGGTACGGCAGTCAAAGTCACTAACCACTATCCCGGCTGGGCGACGTATTTATGCATTATTACAAATTACAATTAAATATAACTCAAATTAAACGAGAAATAACTTAATGTGAAATTATAAATTATTTTAATCCTATTTGAAATTATTAGTCCAAAGGGACTTTCTCCCTGAAGGACTATTGTTTTCATCTTGCGATCTTGCGTCGAATCACTCTTAATGTCCGTTCCACTTTTCAAACTGTTGCCACCAAATATTATCGCTCTGTATTATATTTCAAGAAATTAAACAGTGAATAATCTGCATAAATGTAGATATGTTTCTCGCATTGTGATAAAAAAAACAGTACCAAGAGCCATCCAACTTTGAATGACATAATCCTACTGCTAATATGGGCATCTGGAAGCCCAAATTTGAAATTTGGAATTTGTTTTATTATCAATTTTATATTTTGTAAAACTTTAACGAATTTTTGATTATAAAACATAAGGATTTCAAAGCGAGTAATGGCAACGTTGTACAGAAAAATCAATTTTATCTCCAGCGCGTGAGACTGTGTATCGGAAATTCTAAAGTTATGCTGAATTTAAAATTATTTTGCGATATCGCTCTTGAATAGGGCTTTATGGTTTAAGTGCGAAGAACATGATGTTTAATAAATAAAGGTAACACCGAAAATGTTTAAAAAAACGCCCCTTTGGACGTAATTTAAAATCTGAAACCTTTCAGATTTTTTATTATTATTATTATTTTTATTTTATATTATTTATTTATTTTTAAATCCAAAGGGGGCTTGCGCCCTGAAGGACTATTGGATTCATTTTGCGATTTTGCATTGGAAACATTAAAAGTTGCATTGGAAACATTAAAATATCGTGTTCTTCGTACCTACACCATGAAATTCAGTTTAAGAACAATTAAAAAACATTAAATTTAAACATTAAAAGTCTGAATAACTTTTCAATCTGTTGCCACAAAATATTGCAGCCCTGTATTATATTTAAAGAAATTAAATAATGCAGAATCTGCATAAATATATGTATATTTCTCCAAATGTGATAAAACAACCGCACCTAGAGCCATGTAATCTTGTTTAACATACCTTTCCACCCGAATATGCGCATCTGGAAGCCCGAATTTGGAATTTGTTTTATTATCTATTTTATATTTTGTAAATCTTTAATGAATTTTTTACCAACAAACTCAAATGATTTAAAACCGACCAGTGGTAACACTCTACGGAGAGAAAAAAGACCTTTTTATCTAAAGCCTGCGGAACTATGTGTCAGAAATTCTAAAGATACGCTTATTTAAAAATTATTTTGCGATATTGCTGTTGAACTGAATTTTATGGTTTAAGTGCGAAGAACATGATATTTAATAAATAAATAAATAAATATAATATCACAATAATAATAATAAATAAATATAACACACGAAACGTTAAAAAACGCCCCTTTGGACGTAATTTAAAACCTGAAACCTTTCAGATTTTTTTTTTTTTTTATGTTTCATTGCTATGTTTGTTTTATGCTCATGGTTTGGAAAAGTAATTTCTTCATTACTCCATTATAAACGAACTTTTGTCTTTAGTGTAAATTCTTTTATGAAATAAGTTTTCAGAGATTTCCATTGAGCAATGAACAACAATCCTGGTTTC
>KK115359.1:31917-50445 GCA_000611955.2 Stegodyphus mimosarum
AAACTACTAAAAATTATTTCGTTAAAAAAAATTACTGTTTCATGCTTTCACGCTTAGTAGACTTTTGTATTGTTATAAATTGTATCTATGCTTTGAGGCAAATTACAATTAATTATAATTCTACTGATTATATCAGATTATAAATCATTTTAAAATTAAATATAATGAATTTTAGAAATTAAAATAAATAAACATGTTGCTTTCATTATTTTCTCAGAATTATTGGATGTATCTTAATTGCAAATCTTGGTGTAACTTTCTGCTTCTCCTAGCAATGTAAAAGATGCATTATTTCAATTACAAATGAGTGCTTGGTGCTTTTTTGCTTAAAACACCCTCGCATTCCAATACACTAGCACGAGTAAAATGAAGGGGGAAAATCCTGACTCATGTACATCTATTGCTTTCCAAATCCCCAGCGTCCGGTGCATCCTTGGGAAGCCAAAACGCTCAAGAGCCTCTTTTATGCCTTGCGACTCTTTCCGGTCTTCATTAAGCAGCATGGGGAACGCCGCAATAATAAACCAAAAAAGAAAAGGAGCTGTCGTCATTAAGCTTAGATTAGAACGTTGTCGTCATTTTTTCCCTAAAAGAGAAAATATTAATATTATGAACATTTGAAAGCATTTTTCCCTACCTTTTTTCAGAAGCCATGCCAAGTTCTTCAGTTCTTAGTATGTTTGTTTCGTTGGTCGTATTTTCCGACACTTCTCAGTCAGTGTTGCCAGATCTTCCGATTTTTCATAAGACTATAATTTATAGTATACGGAGACTGGCTGTGAAATCATGTGAATTTCCGTACCTGTGAAGTTACAAAAAAAAATCACTTTACTATTTGCGACTTTTCATTTCTTCCTACTTTTATTCAAATGTTTCTGACATCCCTGTTTCCGGCCGACTGTTAGCTTTGCCAGATTTTAATAAAAACTATAAATGTGTTTTAGTAAATGACCATAACTTATTGTTCATAAACTAATATCACTATCGTGATTACTAGAATAATTATGAAGCTGGTTAGTTCGAAATGTTTGATTGGTATCGGTACCTCTATCTAAAAATTTATAAAATTTGGAGGAAATTGAATGCATGGAATAAAGACGACATTTTTATACCTGATAGGTGGGTTACAGTATTTTCTGTAATGTACGAAAGTGATATGCTGAAATGTTTAAAGAATATTTTCTGTTGCGAGACAAGTCTTACTAAATTGTGTTACAAACTTGCGTCATGATCAACAGACCCTAAATTTTTATACCCGTTTTGTTACAGAATAATAATGGCAAATTCAACATGTTTATGTCATAAAACAATATCTGCCATTCTTCTCTGTTATAGCGACGATAGCCAAACCATACTTTATACAAAGTAAAAAAGAAGTACTGTAATCGCGAAAAATTTCGGGTATCGTATTTCAACGAAAATATCCATTTTAACCGATATCGAATGCAATTTAACGATGTTTTTGCGTAACATCTGTACGTAAGGACAGAGTAAAAGACTCTTTTTCCCCAAACGAATTATAAAACTGATTTAAAATGGATTCAAAAGAGATTTTTTTCTTGGTTTCTGTACGTATCTACGTATGTATGTATGTATCTCGCATAACTCAAAAACGAGTAGCCTTAGAACGTTGAAAATTTGTATATAGGACGGCTATAATATGTAGTTGTGCACCTCCTATTTTGGTTGCAATCGGCCGCACCAAATGTAAATATATATATATATATACCCACTCTGCTACGGCTCAGCGAACTCATTTATTTTTATTCTTATATGTTGGTAAATTGCACATTATTTGCTTTAAAACTGATTGAATTAAGTTGTTCTTATCTTCTGGTTAAGGTTTTCATGCCCTTAGTTAATCTGCACGCAATAGTTGTAGAATTATCAACAATTTAAAAGGTGTTTGTGCGGTTAGGCCTGATTTTTGCTTACCATAGTAGCCATATTTGTTTGCATTTGAAACTTAGCAGAATAATGAATTCAATTTCTGCACCTTCAGTGACTTTTTACAGAGTGGGACCAAAATTTGTGCACCAAAAAATACGCCTAGTTGCGTACTGGCAGAATTACTTGCTTTTGCGTAGAAACTCTAATTTTAACTGTAAAAATTTATTTTTTAATTATTTTAATAGTGTTTAGTGTTTTTTTTTTATATTTTTCAATTTTAATGAAGATATTTTGAGGTTTTTGTGTATTTTTGCCTTGCCGCGAACTCAGAAAGAATTAATTGAATGAGAAATATATCTCTAATGAAATTCGAAGCATTAATTTAGAGATTTTTTCCGTGGCGTCTCTACTAACGTATGTACATATGTACGTATGTATGTATGTCGCATAATTCAAAAACGAGTAGTCTCAGAACGTTGAAATTTTGTTTATAGGACTGCTATAACATGTAGATGCGCATTTCCTAATTTGGTTGCAATAGGCCGCACCAGATGTATATAAATATACGCATACATATATCCACTCTGTTGCTTCGTCTCAGTGAGCTCAGTTTCTTTATTCGTATATGTTTTTTAAATTGTGTATCTTTTGCTTTAAAAATGATTGAATTATATTGTTCTTATCTTCCAGTTAAGTTTTTATGCCTTTAGTTAACCTGCATGTTATAGGTGTAGAATTATCAACAATTTTAAATCTGTTTAAGTGCGGCTAAGCCTAATTTTTTACCATTGCAGCCATATTTGTTTAGATTTGAAACTTAGCAGAATAGTGGATTTGTTGCCAATCTAGAGAAACTAAACCTTGCAACAATAACGTCTTCTTTTATTATTGCGAATTAAATTATGCTTAATACATTCTGGAATTATCATCTAAGTTATTAAATTTTCACATATGTGACTTGACATAGCGTCCACAGCAAATTAAGTCACTTTCTTCGCCTTCAGTGTTTTTTTGCCTAGTGAGACCAAAAGTAAACTTGGAGTTTTGTGCACCGAAAAATCTACCTTCTTGCCCGCTGGCCGAATCGCTTGTTTTTTCTTAGAAACTCTAATTTTAATTGTAAAAATTGTTCTTTAAATTGTTTTAACTGTATTTATGTTTTATATTTTCAATTTTTAATAAAAATATTTTAAGCTTTTATGTATTTTTCCCTTGCTGCGAAGTGAAAACTGAATTAATTGAATGAGAAATATATCTCTAATGAAATTCGAGGAAATAAGTTTAAATGAAAGGCAGAAAAAAATGCTTATAATTTAATGTTCCGTAGAAGAAAGTTATGTGGGATGCACATCAGATTTTGTTGTTAAGATATGCTGCCTGAAGAATGAGGAGTGTTTGAAGAAACCCAACTTTCTGAAAGATTCAGCAGCATTGTCATGTATAGATATAATTTTATTTTAAGTTGTAGAATCCGATGTGCAATCTCATATCCTTTTAAAAATATCTTATGTAATCCTTTTCAATGTATTTTCTGGTCAGAGTGAGAATGAAGGCCAGTTTTTGCCAATATCAAGTTGAAATTAGGAGCATATAATTAGCAGCTTTAACGGCACAGTGAAAACGAATTCATCTGGATAGCGAAAATTTTGGAATTATGGGAGGAACAAATTTTAAGAATTTGAAGCACTATGCTGTGCAACGAGTTTTTGTACTTCTGCGTATTTAAGGAGCCACCTTCAAATGTGATGATATCTTCAATATGTACAATCGCATGTACAAGATATCGAACTCCCAACGCGTCGCGCGGCAACCATTTTATTTGATTTTAAATTGTTTTTAAATATTGGTGAAAGGAGTATTCACAAGTTGCCATTCTTATTCATAATAATTTGGCCTAATTTCTACAGGTCCGTTCAGGGATGGTTTAACTATTGCTTAGGGCATCAAGGAAAGGAGGCACCAGAAAAAGTTCATTAGATATTCGGGAAAGGGGATACCAAAAAAATTTCCATTGCTGGGTTTACCATGGAATGCTTGGTGCAGCTAAACTAAACTCAATAGAGAGAGAAGGAAGGAACTAAAAACTGGCGTAAATATATGTCGGGGCACCAAAATCTTGTAAGTGCTTAGGGCTTTTAAGTCTTAATCCGGCTTTGGGTCCGCTTAACGGTAAAATTAATGTGTTTATCTGCAAGAAATTTTGTCGAGATGGCTGCATGAGGTTCCAGTAACTCTCCAAGGATGCCTGTTATTCCAGTCTGATAAATCGCCATCTCATTTTCGCTTGAAGATGGTTGCTATATAAACACTGTGGAGGACTACTATTGATCTGGAAAATGACGTTAAGTTCTTCAGACCCTACTAAACAAGATAACAAGTTAACGCTACTTCTCAAATATTCACGAGGAACAGAAGAAGATTTTAAATAACCTTTTATTTTAATCTAAGTTGAACAGAAGGGCACAGCTTGTGCGATAGAAAACAAAAACAACCACTACTCGTGGTTATTCAAATTAAGCAAATAACAGACAATAAAGTTCAAACTCGTACAATGTAATCTAAGTTTACACATTCAATAAAATAAGCTATGAGCTGCCTCAATTATTTTACCAGCGCCTAAGTTTAAAGTGTCTTACTGAGTGGAATTTCAGTGAGTGCGTTAATTGTTTTTAAAGTATTTAAATTCCTTGTATGCAACATAGTATTACTCAAGGCTTAAAGAGTTAAGTAAAAAAACAAGCGAATACAACAACAGAAAGTAAAGTTAAGTTAAAAATTCACAGATGAAAGGTAAATAATAAATATGCTTCCCTATCATAGCGGATCACAAGACTGAATCGCTCATCAACCGAGAATCAGATTATGTATCCTTATACCTCGCTACATAATCTTTAATTTTCTAAAAAAAGAGATGGATGCCATATCAAGTTTTCAAGAAAAATTTCTTTTACCTGACAAGCGAATATGCGAAAATGGCCACAACGCGAAGTTATATATTAACCACGAAATCATTTGAAGGTGGAATATCAAAAAGTATATAAAAGAAAGAAGAGCCTCAGCACTGAAAATTAGTTCAGCGGTTCAAGAATATCATTTGTCACTGTTATTAGATTTATGTATTGTTGGGTAGGGGATCTGACATCCATCAAATTGTAGGGCAAACAGTTTAATATGCTTGAAAATGCTGCAATTGATTGGAACAATAACATGCGCTAAGTGTGTTTCTTATATCTGGCGCAAAGTTTGAATGCGCGAATATGAGGTCCCCATAAAATAGTTGAAATCGATGGAAGTTTGTCTAAAGCAACAGTGCCAAAGTACTCCCACAACAATGGATTTTTGGAGGAATATGCCAGGAGGATGTGAACTGCTTGTTCAAATCTCGAATATAGATGCTAACATATTTATGGAGAAAATTATTCAATATGTACAAGAACGATCTGGTATGTTCAAACTGCTGGAAGGAACAGACAAAGTAGACAGATGTCTTGCTTTGCAAACGCTAAGTCTTTCTGCCTGCAGGGTGAAAAATCAAGCTTAGGTGCGAAGACAAGGCAAATTGAAAGAAGGTAATTATGTTTGCGAAAAATATAATTTCGTAGCACTTGATACGAAATTTTTTAAAGCCAGGAAAAAAGAGGTTAAAATAAGAAAGAAAGCCCAAACTATATATAAAAAATTTAGCAGCTTAAGTTATATAGAGAAGACGAAATAGAAGCCTAAATTAACCTAACCGTTAATGTATCCTAAACTGTACCGCAACAAACAAAATATTAAAAAATGGAGAAGTCTATGTGACCTTTCACCTCATAATGAAAGTTCTAATGTGCTGTTGTAAATGTAATGTTGTGTGTTGAGAGAAGTGTTGAAAAAAATTAACCTAATCTAGATGAAAAGCGGTTAAAAAAGTGAGATTGCTTCGTTCTAGTAGATGAGCACTTGCAAACATCTGTTTCTCATCAGAGGAAAAGAGAAGCTAAAAACCTCTGATGAGTGCGGTGCTTTGAAACTTGTAAGTGTGCTTCAGCTACTTAAAAGCGTCAGCAAAACCAAATTTAAAAAAAGAAGATGGGAATCCTGTTACATAACAATTTAAAATCTAGTTAAGAAGCTAACTTTAAATTAAGATAGGGAAGCAAGAATTAAAACAGGGGATAAGTCCAAACATGGAATCCAAAGCAATATATTTGCTTTTATCTTCAGACATAACAGCAAAAAGAAACACAAGAATAGACGAAAGCAGATATCCATGCAGAATGCGAGACCGCGTCAGCCAAAGAAAAAAAAAGAACAGAGAGAAAAATCCATACGCAGCTGCATTCAAAGTGATTAGTATTTAGTTAGAAAGCATACTAAAGCTTCAGTTAAAAGTACTAAATTACTGGAGTAAATTAGATTGCTTAGTGACCATCTGTCGTCAATGACTTTTGTCGATGGTAATAAATACTTTGAAATATGCACTAAGTGCTCTACCGCACAGGCCTCTCCTCATCACATCTTATCTTGTCCGGAGCTTATCAGACAGGATTTGGTTCAAGATCCCCTTCTTGTACTCGACTCCTTCAGGGTGAATGGGCTCATGGACTTGATCTAGCTCTGCTAGTCACGGTGATGAGAAACAAAAACAACAACAGTAAATCACCAACATTACAAATTAATCAATAATGACCTTCACGTAATGAGCGAGAAACACCAGCCGACACACTTCAACGTAACTTCAGCATTCATATAGAAAATAGTAATAATCAGAAGAAGACTCCTGGAGATAAATCACGAATGCATAAGTTAAGCTTTAGGAAAGGTACTGATTTTTGCAGAGCAAACAATCATCCCTGCGAGAGGGATTAAATTTAAAACTCTAAGTACAGAAATTATTGTAACCAAGATGAATCAATAAGAAAAATCGTACCCTGTTCATACGCATTCCTAATTTCAAGAGGCAGAAAAATTTTCCCTTTCCCTCTTCTGCATATAAAACTGAAGGTCATCAAACTATGATCTCTGACGAGGCTCTGCCCTTCTCTTCACTTGGGCCTCCCAGGAATGTAAAGGAAAGCCTAGGAATGTAGGGTGGGTAGGGGACTATGGAGAAAGAAATTATACTCATACAAAAATTTTAAAAAATTATTAAGATCACAAATGATGACCACTAAAAGCTAATGTAAATGTAAAAGTAGGAAGGAGAACATCTTACCTTGACGCGTATTTCCAAACCCTACCCCACTTTTCGAATTTTTGACGTCACAGAGAAATCGACTAGTTTCGCCTGGGTGGATAATTCTTGCGCATGCGTAAAGTAGCTGAAAGCCGAGGATTAACGTAAACAGAACTTGGTCTATGCACTAGTAAACAGTATTGAGTATTAAAATCTGAAAGTGAATTCTGTTATGTAATTGCATAGTTGGACGTGTTTTAATCTTCACATTCCTCCCACATTAAATTTTTCCTTATCACTGTGAAATATATTGTATTATAAAAATTAAATCAAACAAATTACTTTTTTAGAATAATTGAGATGTGAATGTTCTAATTGGATTTTCTTTTTATTATTATTTATTTCCGTTTAGAAAGATATTAGACAAAAATTTATCTCCGTCGAAAATTTCTTGCTTGTTTAAAAACTATTGTTTGTCAATAACGTAATAGAAACTGACTAATCTTGTACTTCATAGATCAATATGATAAAGGAATTGAAAATGTTACAGAAACAGACCGTTAAACTTTAGTTTGTAATAGATGAAACTCAGTAACACAGAGAAAAAATATTTCAATAAAAAAATTCTCCATGTTAATTCAATAGCTAAATTATTTCTATTTCAGTAAGAAATCTAATTTCAATGCTGATATAACACATAAATGTTAAATCCTAGTATATGGTATGGCCTCAGAGCGATTCTGACTGTGTCGCCAATACGAAATCATCCTAACGTCGGCAAATCACGTGTATATTAGAATTCAATCTTCAATGAGAAAAGATTAATAAATTGTCGGTTTCCTGAACGTTATATTCGTATGCTTTTCCAAAGTTCTACAAGAGTCGAAATACCACTGGAAGATTTCACAGATAGCCTTTTTTCAAATTCCAATGTAGAATTTTGATTCATTTCATTTAGATAAATAGTAGCCAACTTATTATAATTTCTAGTTTTGCAAATAGAAAAATACGGGGTTTAATCATAGTATACTGTACACATGGGATATGCTGGCATTATGATGAGCAGTAAACGAGTCATTTTGGTGTAATGCCAAGAGGATACCATATACTAGAATTTTACCAAGCTGAAGTTTACTAAACAATTTTATATATGAGAAAAAATAATTTAATTTCATTCCCTTTAAGTCAGATTGTTTGTTTCCAGTCAAAAATCATAATTTTTGCAAGGAAGAGACTGAAATTAAGCATACAGGTTTTCATTGCCTGAAATATCAATTAATTGTTCTTTTTCATCTATGGGTATATTGGAATTAGAAATCTGAAAGTAAAATGGGTCATGGATCCAACCGAATTCCTTATTTGGAAATCTTTTAAAAAGTCAGTTTTATCATATGACGAGAAATCATGTTTTTAAACAAGAAATCTATATTGTTTTCTTTAGTAAATTCTGAAAAACATGGAAACATGCCTGTGTTGTTTTTGTTCAGTTCTCCTTGACAAATTATTAGTTTAGTTTTCAAAAGCTTCAGTATTAAAATATTTGTAATTTTTCTCTGTAGACATAAATTCAAATCGTTAAGTTTTCCAAAAATATCTACTACGTAACTGACTTTTTTTATCCAGTCATTATTAATGAATGAAATTTCCGATGTATGTTTCTTTTCTTCCGAAAATATATAAACTTTATTTCTCAATCGAAAATATGTCGCAGTATTTTTCTGTGCAGGAGCCAACTGACTTCGGTATGTAATAATAATGTCTCATGCCATTATTAACGCTCTTAGTCCTTTATTATTACCTCTTAATGCTGAAGCATCATCAGTACAAACTGTGACACAGTGCATCTAGGTAGATTGTTTCAAAATATTTTAATAATTTCAAATGTTTTCCTTCCAGTTGTTTTAGCCTCCAAATTTTTACAACCTAAAAAATATTCTACTGTGTTGTCTTCAAAAACATATCTTAGATAAACAATGAATTGAGACATTTTAGTAATGTCGGTAGTTTCATCAAGTTGTATAGCAAATACAAGATTTTGCAATCAGTTTGAAAAAAATTGTTTCCATAGTACACGATGTGACAGAAATTTGGCGAGACATGGTATCTCTTGATAATGCTATTGTATTTAAATCGCTGCTATATTTTTCTCTATGCATAACTGCCGACAGAATGCAAACTTTTCGTAATCAGAAAACATGCACGACCTCGAACATTTAAAGGAGTAACGATTTTCCCTGTTATATATCATGCAAATAAAAGAGCACGTATGACACAAGCATTAAAGAATGATTGGTTTGAAAATCATTTTATACCCGTGGCTCGGCAACATTTGAATTCGGTTGGTTTACCTGATGATTCAAAAATAATCCTGATTGTAGACAACTGTTCAGCTCATACTTCAGTTAAAGTTTTAGTGAAAGGTAATGTATCTGTATTATTCTTCCCTCCAAATTGTCTATCATTCAGCCTATGGATATCGGAATAGTGTGTGTGCTGAAATGCAAATATAAAGTAGCATTTTTAAAATCCATGTTAAATTTCGTGAACAATGACAAGACTATTCAAGAACTTTTTATATATTTTAGCATAAAATCTGTGGTATGGAGCATCACAAGATCGTGGAAGGATGTGTCTCCAGATACATTAAAAGATGCTTGGCATAATTTATGGCAGCTACTATAGTTCATGGTGAGGACGATGAAGATGATAGCCGAGAATATGAAGGTTTTCTGATATTGCAAACTAAAGGTGAAATTTTCCAGGTAATGGTTTTTGCAAAAAAATGTGGAGAAGTGGTAATAAATGAACATGATATAACAGAAGTTTCTCATTGCAATGGCAATGCCCAATCATCAATCAACGGACGGCGAAATCTGTAGTATGGTTCTAGATCCAGAAAATACTTCTACCAATAGTGAAGAAAGTGACAGAGAGGTTATTGAAAATGAAAAAATTTCAATTGACAAGTTAGTCGGTATTCTCGACAAAGCAATTACAGGACTTGAACAGTGGAACTTCGTAACTGAACAGGAAATTATGTCTGTTTATAGAATTAAAGAGAAAGTATTTGCACAAAAAATGAAAAACAACTTACATTGAATGAAATATTTAATAAAGTAAACAAATAATTATTAAGCTTTTTTTTTGTAAATTTTGATACCCTTTAAGATCATAACTGCTCTTTATTTCATAAATTACAATTTCATATTTTTAATTGCATAATTTCTGCATGCCATCTTACCAGATTTAAATAAATGATCTAATATCCGGAAAAATCCCAAATTCGGAATCGCCAAAGTCCCGATTTCGGACTTTGTACTGTATAAGGAACTCGCCTTTATATTTATTAAAGTAGAAAGAGACCCAGTGGTTTAATTTTTGTTTGCATTTTCATTAATAGTTTTTCTAAGTTTATTAGATGTTGGTCCATCATTCCCATTTCTCTTGTGAATATTAGATACCTATTTTTGGCCATTTACATATCATGAACAAAACTGCTTGAATTTTGCAATATTTAGAAAATGTTATGTGCTTACCTGACAACAAATTTGGTTGCAAATGAGAAACCTAGTTTATAAACGATGCACATTACTAATACACATTGCACATAAAGACACTACTGAGACAGAGAAAAAACTATACTGTCTTAGCTGCACATATGCAGTTGATTTGAAATTCAAGCTGTTTGGAAAACATCAAAGATGACGTACAAATAAAGTGGAAAATATTTAAATGTTTAATTTAAAATTCCTGGCAAATGTTAAAAACCATCCAAAATTCCCTTCAAATGTCATATATATATATATATTGGCCAAAAAAATTTCTTTGAACTTGTATGTGACTCCCAGTTTGCATAAAGTGCCATAATGAACAAGTGGTCATAAGACTTTGTATTCATGTAAACCCGATGAATTCTCAATAAGTGGTTTAAATTTTGTAAAAAACAATATAAGTTATCTATTTTTCAATGAAAAAATGATTTCAGACTTGCAGAACAGCATGCCACAGAATATTTTCAAAATTACGGGAAAGTGCAACTTTGTGAAAATGGATAAACATCAGCTGTCCAATGTGAAAAATTATGACAAGTGAATTAAGATTTAATATTTTATGACCATAGCTTGGGTATGTTGATTATCTAACTAAATACAGAACGATCTGTTCCCCTTCAAACTTCATTCCGAATAACAGCTACATGATATATCCACTTGTTATGTATGTTCAGATGTTATCTATCATTACTTGCTCATGTGTGTAAAAGAGTGATGGAGAGGAAGAATTAGTATTATCACTTATAAATTGATGTAATGTAATATATGACTCGTGATGCGGTATAAGTATTTCTATGCTCAATGAAATGTGGTATTATAGAATGAAGTTATTGAAGTATGCTTAAGCTTCTGATGTTATGAACAACATTTTACAACTAATTAGCAGACGAGCATATTTAGAGCTTTGATTGAAAATGATAATTTTTTTTTTTTTTTCAAAATGACTGGATAGCCAGGAAATGTTGAAAAAAGGATACTATCTCATTCAAAATGACACATATAATCATTTATTTAAATCAATTAAACAGTTATTTAAATTAAGGTATTTTTATTATCATAATTTTTCCAATAAGCAATAGAAGTACTAATAACAAATTGACCATATTGAGAAAATAATATAATTTAAACAAAATATTCCTGCACACAGATCTGAAATATCAAGGAATGTTTTAAATATTATTTCAATTCATAAATTTGCCATTTTAAAATAGAATAAATGTAATAATATAAAAGTGTTTAAGTTTTTTTATTAAAAACATTTAATGAAACATCCCATGGGATTTGGCATTTGGTTGATTAACTAAAATGTTTTGCCCAAGAGCATGCTTTCTTTTCTTTGAGATTTGTTTAAGTTCTTCATTTGCTTGGTCTACCAGACTGTATTCTCTTTGCTCCTGTTCTTAAGCCTGCTCTAATTTTTCTTCTGGACTGTGAC
Source organism: Stegodyphus mimosarum (assembly GCA_000611955.2). Lineage (NCBI taxonomy): Eukaryota > Metazoa > Arthropoda > Arachnida > Araneae > Eresidae > Stegodyphus > Stegodyphus mimosarum. The sequence goes on from KK115359.1 coordinate 43,949, forward strand.
GTTGGTTGTATTTTAATGTTACGGGTCTTTTTAAGATTTAGTTTATTGGCAAACAAAGATAGAACTTGCGCTGGCGTTGATATTTTGTCAAGATGCACATTCATTTTACAAACAGCATTTAACATACCTTCTGAATCGTTTTCATTTGCAATTTCAGCAAGTCTAGAAAAGTTCGCATTCAATTTTTTAATTTCTGAAGAAAATGTAGAATGTTTTCTCTCTGCACTAGATAAATCTTGAGTCTGCTATGATGCATTACCTTCTGTAATTTTAAATTTATCTGCCTGACTGTTTTGCAAATTAACATTTTCGGGAAGTGAGGCATTATCCGAGTCAGGAATTGATGACTTTTTCATACTTTTGAAAAATTCAGGTTTTGTATACCCCATTGCCAGATATGCAATTTCTTCAAAATCTTTCGGAAGCAGCTTAGGCAGGTTTCTGAAATTTATATTCAATTTCATATGTACAGCCCACAGATGTTTGCAAAATTTTCCTTGGGTTCCAATTGCACAATCACACATCTCCATGTCCTGTAAAACATTATAAAATGTCCTTTCATTTTCAGAAGATGACACATAATACATGTTTTCGTCAATAGGGTGGACATCTAAGTCTTTAGCTTTTGTTTGCAATTTATAAGCCATACAAAGCGGCTTCGTGATACGATGGTTTGCAAATTCTAGCATTCTTTTCATGTAGTACTTTTCCATGACTAAGCATACAAATTCAACTAAAGAACACATGTTAAAAGCTTTACATCTTTCTAATACAATATCTTTAAATATTCTTATAGGTGATTCAACCATATTGTTTGTATTATGCCCTTTGAAAGAAGTTCCTGCCCTGTAACAAATAGCCCATTCTATTCTTCTCTCCCAAAGCATTTCAACATGAGAAATGTAGTTCTCATATTTACTAGCACATGGATCATGAAGTAATGTGAAATATTCTTCAGTACCTGCAAGTTCATTGGGTGTATATAAAATATTTCTAAAGAGTTACATTAAATACTTCTTTTCATTTTTTAAGATATTATTTTTACAGTCCCAAAGCCAACGCCATAAAGCTTGAGTTACATGGAATGTACACAACAGTAAACAAGAGTTTGCGTAAGTGACTTAATCATCCGTCATAAATAAATCTGGTTCTCCTTTTCCTCCAAAGGCCTGATCACCCATTAATTGTTTAAATGTATTCGCTAAAACAGATGCTGCATCATCCAATTCCATGTACAAAAAACTCATTTGATGTAAATTTTTGGCTGCAGTAGGTGTTAGACCATCATTAAAATATTTAAAAAAAGTCTCCTTTGTGTCTGTATTTATGTGCAAGAAGCTATAAGCTTCTGCAACATTCACATGATGAGAATGGTTAAAAGAAATCTGAAATAAACAATATATATATATGTGTGTGTGTTACATAAAAAATCGGGTAAAGTGCAGAATTGCCCCCTTATTTGTTCGGCCCTTTTTACAAGAGTAAGAAGAATTGGATTTTTGTCAATTTTCTTTTACTTTTTAAGTGAAAATGGGTCAATGTGTACGTGGATAAAGTCAAGGGAGTGCCCAATGCATTTTTGTGTAATTCTGGGATTTTTTTTAAGTGAAAATAAGTCATTGTGTACATGGATACTAAGTATGTTCAATTCTTAAAAACGTGCCAAGCAGTGGGTGATTCTGCACTTTCCACAAAAAATCTTAGACCAGTTCTGAAATCTACCAGAAGCTCTGTTTGTGAAATAAATGAAAAGATAAAATTTTAGAGCTTATTTTTTTTACAAGAAATTAAAAATTCACTGGTGACTTTTGCACAGATTTGCATAATATGAAAAATTTTAATATTCAGTGTTGTTGTATAAAACCTTAGTCATTCAGAATTAAAAATTCAAATAATTATAACCTCATTAAACATATAATATTGATTTTTCAATTTAATTTTCATCTTTTCGAAAACATATTTACTGTAAAAAAATGTTGAATTTATACATAATCAGAATAAAAGCCTTTCTTTTTGTTTTTTTATGTTCATTAAAGAATACAAAATATTAAAGTGCCCGATCATTTTTGTGAGCTACTGTATACTTAATTTATTTGTTAACCTTGATTCTACTCGCATCGCTGAATTTTGCGATGAATGAATCACATTTACTGCTATGTGTATCACCTTTAAGATTTTTCATACACTTTACATCCACTTCAGCAGTGAACTGTTCTTCATTTCTTTCTTCAGACACAGAAATGGAATACGATACGTCGATAAACAATAACCACTCATAATTATTTATATTACAATACTCTCACAATAAAGCCTTAAACTACACAATTTACTCCGCAAAAAACACGCCGTTCTACTCGTAAGTGGGGTATGGCGATTCTATTTGCCAGGTGAAACTAGTCGATATTTTCGTGACGTCAAAAATTCGAAAAGTGGGGTAGGGTTTGGAAATACGCTACCTTGACCATGGAATTTCAGATTTAATCCGTAGAAGAATGGAGCAAAGAAATGAGCAAAAGATTTTCTTTTTATACATCCATTGGAGAACAATAATGCTCCTCAATTCTCAGAAACAAATACAAAAGATAAGCACAAAACTCCGAAGTTTCTAAACTTCCAAGTTAGAACATTAAGAAAAGACAGATTTAGGAACTACTCCAAAACGTGTCCGCATTCTTCGTTATGCTCCTACCCTTTGGTCGACTGCTGGAAATGATATTAAATGGAGCAACTTGAAGAACCTGGTTACAGTCACTTTACTGTGAACAATAAGTACAATTTTGTATATCCAACAACGGGTGTGGAAAGAAAGTGACGTAATAAAATACAATGGGGGTTAGTTCGACATCATTTCGAATCATATCTTTTGGAATTTATGTGAAGAAAGTACATAGGAAAAAATTATATTTTTGATGAATTGCTGAAAGCAATTTCAGAAATTTGACATTGTCATAGCCTTTATTAAAAATGTTCTTATGAAGCAACATTGGAATATTATAGTTATTATTATATATTGCGTTTTTTATTTTTATTTTCGCGCTTCACAAGCTGACAAGATATTTCGATTGAATAGGACTGAAGCTTGGGGGCCGCCATAATAAGGAAGTGGAGAAATAAGTATGTAGAAAGAAATTAATGATCTTGAACAAATATATGGAGAGAGGGAGGAAACTGAATGTTTAACGAATTTAATTGAGAAATGAGTTTTCTCTTCCTTTCGCAAGCTTTGAGCAGTAAAAAACAAATGTTTGACATTTTGTACTCCTCCGAAGCTGCAGGAACAGTCTATTTTAGATTACCCAAATCTCTTCAGATATGAGTTTAAATTACTATGTCCAGTTAGGAATTTAGTACTTTCAAAAGTGCGGAAAGAATGTTGTAGTTGATTAGATTGTTATGTTTTTTAATCAAACAAGTTTATTTAAACATATAGAACGTCAACTCTCTCACGACTAACTGTTGCTTTCATATAAGAACAAAGGCTGCCAGCCATAGATAATAGACTTATGAGTTGGAGTGTCATACACATTTAAGAAAGCAACTATGGGGGCAACATGAAATACCGGCTAGCGAGAGAATACCAAAGCCGGAATATCACTTTCAAATACAGGTGGTAAGGAATTCTAACACTGCGACGTAGTTGCTTCGAAACTCTTTCTTTCACGCAAATTCAACAGCTCGCAGCTTAAATACTATCAAAACTAATTTGTATTTTAGTGAGAAATACGCAGACAAGAAGTTAAAATAAAGATCGAAATCATAATAACTGGTTAATTTATATAATTAAGCAAAGCAACAATGTTGTGTTTGGATTAGATTTTAACCAACACTGTCGATTTCAACGGCGGATAAATACAAGTTCCTTTTCATCAGGAGTGAAGAAAATCTGCATCGAAGGGAGAAGCCAGGTCTCGAAGACCTGTACCAGACTACAAGGTCATTGAAAAACCGTTTTATAGAGCTATCAGTTGTGTCTAGGTTGTGTTATGGTAACTAAACACACATTTTAAGTAACCTCATAAAAATTAAATAATAAATAAAAAATTTAAAATAGTTTACTTTAAATTTCTTCCACTCCCTCTCAGAGAACCAAAAAGGGGGGGGGGGGCAACGAACGATACAAAATTTTTTAGAAGTTGCTTCACTAACAACTTCTAGAACCTTTTTCAAAGCTGATGCAGCTGCGCTATTTCTGACTTAAGTATTCCCCTAGCAGGGAAATATTCTATGCATTAGGGACTTTTCTTATACTTGCCGTTTACAGTCGCAACTTTGGCAGTAGAAGTGTGAACTTTTTGTTTTGAATTGTGTGATTACTGCATTTGCGAGTATTGTTGTTTTTAATACGTTTGCTGTACCAAATTTTATTTAAAAAAATCTGATTGTTATATATTGCCACAATGGAGAAATATTATACTTCTGATTTCTACTTCATGTGTTCGTATTATATTGATTTGTTTCGGTGTTTTGTTGTGACAAACCCAGTTCTTGTTATTGGTATGAATTAGATTTTTACTTAATAAATATTTATCTTTTATGATAAATCTAGCATTTATTTTCAAAGTTAAATTTATAAAAAATTTGATATAAACATGTTTAGTTCTTGTTTTACTTTAAGAAATTTATTACTGAATGTTTATTCCTCTAGTTAAATGTGAGTAAAATAATTAATAGAAACTCTTTTAATATCTTAAATATTTATTTTCTATTCATAGTGTATTATTTGGTATTTATGCGTTTCTTCTAATCAATTTGAAGTAAACATAATAACAATGCTATAAAGTGTGAAGAAACTTTTACCATTTAATTTGTGCAATAAAATTCATAATGGACTAAAGTCTTTTTAGTAGGTACATAAAAATTTGTTACTAATTTTATCTCAGTATACATTTTTTAACTTAAAATAATCTGAACTGATGATATAGTTTTTAAGTATTCTGAATTGATAATATTTTTTATTAAAGTATAAATTGTGAACTAAACTTTTTTATGCAAAGCTGAAGTTTGGGGCAAAATTTTCATTTCAGTATAAAAGCTAAGTAAATACTATTTCATTTATCATGATTTACTAATTTTGATCTGTTTTTGTTTGTCATTGAACGAATTTCGTGTAATATGGTCCAAGTAACACCAGGGAGTACTATTCTTTGTAGGGAATATTACAAAAGCTCTGAGTGGCATTTCTGTTTATATCCATTCATGAAATTTGTTGTTGTTTTCTGTATATTGCCTTGTTATTTAAAATGCTTTATTTTTTTATTTTCTGTAATGATCTAAATGTCATCCTATACAAATCATGTTATTAAATGCTGTTTAAATAGAGGTTTTTTTTGAGCAAATTCAAAAGGCCATGTTTTCCGAAAACTTGAAAGAAAATGGGGAATGATAATCGTTTCAATGGGAGTAGTAAGACTGTGGTTTTGGAAGAATACATCTTTTCCATCTCATAATTTATTTTTCCTTCAAGTTTTCTTAGATTAAAGCAATAGAAATCCTATTAACACTGGTAAAAAATAACCCTATAAATATAACAGTAACAAACTAATTAATGCAGAATAAGCTTCCCAAGTGAAATGAATTTGCAGCAATTTCAGAAAATGTTTTGTATTGCTGAAGCATTAAAATGACTAGTTATTAGTTTCAATCTAAAACTTGAAAGAAGTATGCTCTTTTTGCCCAATGATTGGCAGTACATTGAGTGGCTGTACAAAGATAAAAGAAAGCAGGTCATCCAAAATACTTTAAATAATGTTTTATATATATAAAAAAAATTATGTATGCAATAAAAATATTTTCAAATTTACTATTTTGCGTACTTTTAACTTCATTTACAGGTTTCAAAATTGCAGTGAAACCTTCTGTAAGCCAAAATGTTATAAAGCAATTACTATTAATTTATATGAAGGAATACTGTGAACATTTGAAGGTCTTTAAAAAGTAAAATTCATATCCAGGGCTGGCTATAAGCACAGCTACTGCTTTGGGTGTCAAATTTCAGAGCACGAGTCTAGTCATTTTCATAAGAGATTTTTATATAGAGATATTTTTCCTTTCAGTTATTAATATTATTAATTTAAATGGGTACCAACTCTTTTGGTTATTTAAGGTGCCAAAAATGCTGGAGCCAGGCCCGATCATACCAACTATGAAAAGTCTAAACTGTAACATAAAAAGCAGCGGAAGATATCATGGTGTAAAGAATACACTAATATCTTATAAATTAAAATATGTTTGAGGCATTTCCGCTTCCAGAACTGAAACACAATTCTTCCTCTCTCTTCCTAATTACTGTCTGATCCCTTGAAATTATACTAGCTTGATTTATTTAAAGTATTCTGTAATTTTTTTCTTTTTTATAGTAACAATTTTAGGCAGGTGCAGGTTATAATAAGGCTCTTCATTCCCGTAGCTATGTTAGGTATTACCAGGCTTGTTAGCTGTTACGCTTCCAGCCCAATTTTGAGGAAGAATATCCCAGAAAGTGGTCAGAAAGTCTTCCA